>LBNU01022763.1:14172-28271 GCA_014162995.1 Artemisia annua
AAGTATTGATCATAAGTACTTCTGTTTGGTAATCACTGATGATTATAGCAGGTTTTGTTGGGTATTCCTTTTGAAAACTAAAGATGAAACATCTCATATTTTAAAAGAATTTCTTACCCTTGTTGAAAACCAGCTAAATAAAAAGGTTAAAGGTATTAGGTGTGATAATGGGACAGAGTTCAAAAATGTTATTTTAATAGAGCTTTGTAACTCTAAAGGGATAAAAAGGGACTATAGTAATCCAAGAACCCCACAACAAAATGGGGTTGCTGAAAGAAAGAATAGGACCTTAATAGAGGCTGCAAGATCAATGCTTGCAGACTCTAAGTGACCCACAATGTTCTGGACTGAAGCAGTAAGTACTGCTTGTTATGTTTTGAACAGGGTATCTATCACTAGACCTCATTTCAAGACACCTTATGAACTTCTCACTGGGAAAGTTCCATCTATTCATTACCTTAAACCTTTTGGATGTCAAGTGACCATTTTGAACACTAGTGATCCACTTGGGAAATTTGATGGAAAAGCTGATGAGGGGTACATTGTGGGATATTCAGCTCATAGTAAGGCTTATAGGGTATATAATCTAAATGCTAAAAGGATAGAGGACACTCTTAACCTAAGATATCTAGAAGAAAAGACCAATATTCAGGGTCAAGGTCATGCTTGGTATTTTGACCTGGATTACTTAACAGATTATTTGGGTTATACTAGATTTGTTGCTAACCAATCTGCAGGTACACAAGAATCTCCCTCTAACAATGCAGGTGTCCTAGATGATGACTCGAAGATGATTCTGAGCTTGATGAACAAACCATTGTTGTACCTTCATTTCCTCCTAACCAGTTTGCAGGTAATGGTGCAAAAGATTCTACTGATGAGAATGAAGAAGAGTCACAATATGTAGAGGATCTAGCTAAACTCAAGTAGCAAGAGCATGCAGCCACTCAAGAAGCTGAGAGACTTGGTGAGAAGTTTGCAAAAGATGCTGAAGCACTCCTTAGACAATCAGCAAAAGCAGTCAGTGGAAACCTGGAAACTGCTGATCGTTCTTCTGACAGTTCACCTGTTTCTCCTGACATCACCATATCTGCTGACAATACTGCTGCATGGACTCCCATTTCTACCAAGGTGTCTACAGACTTTGGAGAACCTTATACCAGATTTCCAAGTCCTTCAGATCTTGGTAATCACCAACCCAAAGCTGGCATCTTCACCTCATCTTCCTATGACAGTGTTTTGGAACCCACAATGACCAATCTTGATACCACAATTGCTGTCAACCCCAATGCAACAAAAAGGATCAACATTCTACATCAACAGGAAAATATTATTGGTGATCCTCAAGATCCTGTTAGAACTAGAAGCACAGTGAAGCAAACTAAGTATGGAGAAGTTGCTTTCATTTCCTATGTCTCAAATCAACAAAGAGACAATCACACTGACTTTCACCATTGTCTGTTTGCTTGTTTCCTTTCTTAAATGGAACCAACCAGTGTCCCACAAGCTCTTGCAGATCCAAGTTGGCTTGAAGCAATGCAAGATGAAATGCTGCAGTTCAAGAATCAGCAAGTTTTGATATTGGTTCCTGTACCAGATGGGAAGTATGCCATTGGGACAAAATGGATTTTGAAGAATAAAAGGGATGCAAGGGGTATAGTGGTCAAAAACAAAGCAAGGTTGGTAGCTCAGGGGTTCAGGCAGGAGGAAGGGATAGATTATGATGAGGTGTTTGCACCAGTTGCTAGGGTAGAGGCCATTAGGATTTTCTTGGCCTATGCATCTTATATGGGATTTATGGTTTATTAAATGGATGTGAAAGGTGCATTCTTATATGGTGAGATTGAAGAAGAAGTCTATGTCACTCAACCCAAAGGTTTTGAAGACCCAGATCATCCTGAGTATGTTTATAAGGTTGTCAAAGCTCTTTATGGCCTCCATCAGGCACCAAGAGCTTGGTATGCTAGACTCTCAGCATTTCTGCTGAAGCATGGCTATAGAAGAGGTGCCATTGACAAAACACTCTTCCTTAAGAAGAATTCCAGGGATATTATACTTGTGCAAGTTTATGTGGATGACATCATCTTTGGCTCCACTAATGAAGCTTGGTGCAGGGAATTTGAGAATTTAATGAAGGGTGAGTTTCAGATGAGTGCCATGGGGGAGCTTACTTTCTTTTTGGGTCTACAAGTTAAGCAGAAACCAGATGGTATATTTATTAGTCAAGATAAATATGTGAGGGACATTTTGAAGAAGTTTGGCATGGAAAGTATCAGAACTGCTACTACACCTTATGAAGCTCCGAAACCAAAGAACAACATTGAACCAGATCCTGCTGTGAATGTTCACTTATACAGATCCATGATTGGTTCATTGATGTATTTAACAGCTTCAAGGCCTAACATTACATTTGCTGTAAGTGCTTGTTCAAGGCATCAAGTTACACCACTTACTTCTCACTTGAATGCAGTCAAGAAGATCTTCAAGTACCTCAAAGGCCAACCTAACCTAGGTCTTTGGTACCCAAAAGAGTCCCCTTTCAAGTTGGAAGCATATAGTGATAGTGATTATGCTGGTGCAAATTTGGATAGAAGGTCCACAACTAGAGGTTGTCAATTTCTTGGAAGAAGATTGATTTCTTGGCAATGTAAGAAACAAACAATAGTTGCTACCTCATCTACTGAAGCTGAATATGTTGCTGCTGCCAATTGTTGTGGGCAGGTACTTTGGATACAGAATCAGTTGCTGGATTATGGGTTTAATTTCATGAACACCACAATCTTTATTGATAATCAAAGTACCATATGCATTGTTAAAAATCCAGTTTTTCACAATAGAACAAAGCATATTGAGATTAGGCACCACTTTATAAGAGATGCATATGAAAAACATTTGATAAAGGTGGTTAAGATTCACACAGATAATAATGTGGCAGATTTATTGACTAAAGCATTTGATGGATCTAGATTTCAACATTTAGTTGTCCACATTGGGATGTCTAACCCTTGAATGCAAAGTTTGAGGGGAGGCATAAGCCTCAGGGGAGGCATCAGGGGAGGCATATGCCTCAGGGGAGGATTATAGTTGGAAACTTTGTAGATTTGCCCTTTCCCTTGCATCCATGGTATGTAGCACCAGATCTTGGAGCAGGAAGACCAATCACTACTTCTCGTGATTTTGGAAGTGGAGGGTTAGATTTCCTTGACCATGGCAAAGACAAGGGTTGTAAAGATGGGTTGGCCCTTCTGGTCCTTGTTCAAGAGCAAGAAGAAGCTAATTGGATGGACGAAGAAGAGGGTGGTAACTGATTTCTTTTGGGAGTATGAGGAGGAAGGAAAGATGGGTCTTCATTTTCAGAAGATTCCTCATCAGAGGTTAAAGGTAAAGGAACATTGAGGTCATGCCTCTTTTTGCGAGCCTCTTCCTTGGTTTGCCGAGGTTTCTCAGGGCATCCGGGTGGAAAATAATTACCCCACCCATTGCTCTCTGAAGATGATGATGAATCGGAAGATATTTCTATAGGATTCATATTTGGAGAATTTTTGGGATGGTAATTGGGAGGTTATTGAGAAATTAGGGTTTGTTGATAATTGGGGATAACTGATAACTATATCGAGTGATTTGGGGTTATTTTATAGGCAAAGTCAAGGATTGATGTTAATTAATGCGAGTTCGGTGGCACAGTAAAACTCAAGATATTTACTTATGATATTTTCACACTTGCATTTATTCTGTTGATTGACTATTGATCAGCAGATTGACCATTGATTATGCTGAAGGGTTGTTTTTTAAAGTTATTTTACACGTCAGATATGGTCAACAAATTGTTCCGATATTCTTGGCCTCGATTGGGTAACTTCCTTTTATAACCTAATTCGAATCACTTTGCCCAAAATAACTCATTCCCTCATCAAACAGTTTAAACCCATTCCTAAATTGATTAAGTCGTAACCTCTCCTCACAAAATCTTCACATGGTATCTCTTCAAGTCAAGAAAGATCATAACAAGGTTGCTTTTCTGACTAAGACAAAAGGCCATGAGCAATATGATCCAATGGTAGAGTTCTTGCAGAGTTCCAAGATTCATTATGCTCTAACACATTCTCCAAATGTGATATATGAATCGTTGGTGAAACAATTTTGGGCAACTGTTGCTAAGAGGTCTGACACAGAGATTGTAGCAACAATTGAAGGAACAGAGTATGTGGTGACTGAATCATTGATTAGGACACAGCTACGTTTGAATGATGAAGGAGGTGTTTACCATACCAACACTGAAGAAATACTTGCTGGTTTAAGAGATGTTGGCTACCAAAGTACTGCAACCGGCATGTGGCATAAGAATCAGTTTTGTCCTATGTGGAGATTTTTGGTGCACACATTGCTTCAGTGTATCAGCAACAAGTCATGAGGATGGGATCAGTTTTCTACCCAATTAGGTTGTGGTATAGTATGTCTTTCAAAGGGTTTGACTTATAATTTTTCTAAGTTTATCTTTGATAATATGATTGAAAATATTCAAAGGAAAAAGCATAAGTTTCTAATGTACCCTAGGTTCTTACAGATTATATTAGGCATAACAACCCAAGAGAAAACCTTTTGTCCCATAGGAGCACTCACAAAGAAATTTTTTGCTTCTATGAGAACTAATTATGAAGGGGCATTTCACCCTTTATTGCCAGCTATGTTGCCACAAGGCAATAATGATGCTGGTGAGGGTAATAATACTGATGCTCCACCCTCTCCACATCCTGCTGATGATGGAAATCCATCATCTCCCAGTGTTGCTGCTGATGGTAATCCATCAGTTGCCACTGATGAGGGCCCTTCCATTGCTGCTGAAGCATCCAATGCTTCTCTTGACCAGCCTCCACCATCACCTAGTTCACCCAGGCCTCACACACCACCTATCTCTATTGCTCCTGATGAGCAAGTTCTTGAGGTTGAAGAGACTCTTCAGTCTCTTGGTACACAAGTACCTTTACCTTTTAAACCTAAGATTACTAGACTGCCCACACCTAGTCCTAAAAGAGAGCCTTTTAATGAAAGCATTCCTACATTTGAGCCTGTTTCTCCTGAAAGGCCCAATGATGCTCCCATTACCACTAAGAAATCTGCTGGTAGAGCTGAGGAGCCTATTACTCTCACAACTGTATATGAATTGCTTAACAGGAATAATAAAGAAGTTGCACAGTTGAGAAAGGAGCTTGCAGATACCTAATCTTCTCTTGGTGCTGAAATTGAAGCTTTGAGGAATAAGGTTCAGGGGCTAGAAGCACAACTTGGGAAGAAAAGGAAAAGAAACTTGGTGGTTTCTTCTGAAGAAGAACAAGAGAGAAGGCAAATGGATTCTCTTGGATTGTTGGCTGATGTGGCTCAAATGGCTGGTGTTCCTTCTCCTAAAGCTGTTGAATCTTCAAAGCAAAAGAAGACTATTCAGTTTCAAAGAAAAAGGAGGAGACAGTATTTGAACAAGGCATCCTTGGAGTCTCTTGGAGTACACAGTGCTGTTGTTAATGATGAAGTTGACAATGAGGTACCAATGGTGCATATTACCTCTGAAATAAGTCAAGAAGCTTCAGTGCCAGCACAAACTTCAGAAGATCCTTCAGTAGTATTTGTTGCTGGGAGAAATGTTGTATTGGATTCTCACTTTGCTGGTTCCTCTGCTCAAGTTGAAGATTCTTCTCAACATGTTTATCCTGATGCATCTGCTGATGTTCCAATTGTGGATATTTCTCATGATGATTCTTCTGATGAGATATCTCCAAGTTTTCTTGATGTGGATCTTACTGACAAGGGAAAAGATATTTTCGTTGAGGAAGATCTTGGTCAAGATTGTGTGACTGATAAGGAAAGAGCTGAGCAGGCCAGAATGTTGCAAGAGTATGAAGATCAAATGAAGAGTAAGGCATTATTTCAAAAGCTTACAGCTCAATTTACTTCAGATTTGCCTCCTGAAAGACAAAAAGAATTGGATGCACAATCAATCCATTTTACTGATGAGCAGTGGGATTCTTACACTATGCAAGCTGCTTCTAATCCTACTCTAGCTCAAAGTATTCTGGGAGCTGCTTTTGATAGAGATAATTTTGCTGCACAAATGGTGGCCCTTGGACAACAAAAGAAAAAGGATGCAGCTGATAAGAGAAAAGCTATTGCAGCTCAGAAGGCTAAAGCAAAAAGAGACAGACCACTTACTGAAGCACAGAAGAGGTCTTATATGAGGAATGTGGTTTATAATCAGAGTGTAGCTCTTTATCCTTCTGGTTTGTCAAAGAAGAAAGTCTAGAATTTGCCTGATTCTGAACTGATAAGGTTGTATAATTTGATCATGAAGCAAATTAAACCAACTTCTCAAGTGAAGAGGATTGCTGATGCTCTAGTTGCTCCTACTGCCAAAAGACCAAAGACTGTTGAAGATGTTGATACAACTGTTGGTACTGTGCAAACTGCTGATATTGGGCAATCCCCTGAAAGTCTACCATCTGCTGATGCACAGGGTGTGTCTTCTATTTCTACTGAGGAAGCACTTGCTAGTCAACCATCAGTTCTTCCTGTTTCTTTTGAAGCTTCCCTCATAGCTGTTTCTTCTGACACTTCACAAATAGCTGCTGATCGTGAGCCAAAGGAAAAGAAGAGTACAACTGAGATTCCTTCTTCTGTATCTGCTGATCAAGGAAGATCATTTCTTTCCAACTATCGTGCAGTTCTGGCTAAGCAAGCTGAACAAGAAGCTGCTAAAGCTAAAAGAGCTAGGCAAGAGATGGATAAGTTGTATCACCAAGGTGTCTTTGTTTCTATTCCTTCTGGTTCTACATCTTCTATTCCTACTGAAGATGTCTCTGGTGCATCTGAAAAGGTAGATCCTTCCTTTTCTATGGGAATATATGTGCCTGGTAGAAGAAAGAAAAGGATGTCCCATAGGAGACATATTGCTCTAAGAAGACCTGTGAGATTATCTAGGAAGTCAACTTCTTAGAAGCCTAGATCTTCTAAGCATGTGGATATTAATGGTGATAATGCTACATTTATCAAGATGGGGTCTTCTACAACTTTTCCAGAGGATTCTTATAGTGTGTTGACAGATTGGAAGGTGACTAATGAACAAATCAACACTATTTATAGGCTTGACACTTCTTCTATGGAGCTTACTTTCTTGAAAGATATACTTCATTTGGTGGATAGGCAGGATCTGAATATTCTTTATGCCTTTGTTTCACATTATTATGCATCTCATAAACCACAAGGAGCAGGGTTGTACTTATTGGGAGATCTTCAAGTTTTGTTTGATTCTCAGTCTCCAAATGGTACAGGGTATTCTATTTGGAAGAATTCTCATAAGTGGAAGGTTGATACATGGAGATTTTATCCTTATCCTAATGTGAATGTTGTTGAGACCAAGTGTGGGATGAGAGTTTGTATGTTCTCTTATCAGCATTATCCTTTGTCACCTAAACTCCTGAGAAGATTGCTGAGAAAGAGATTGGAAGTTCCACCAAATCCAGTGTCAAACGATCTCACACATGCTGAACAGTTGATTGGGTTGATCAAGTCTCAGCTTATGCAACATCAGGCTTCTACTTGATTCTGGTATTTTATGTTGTATATTTTCTTTCATTTTCTTTTTTTAGTAAAAAAAAAAAGAAAAAAAAAGAAAAAAAAAACTAACTTTGTTGTACATTTGTTTTATGGTAATCAACTTACCATGATGTTGACTTTTACATCAAAAAGTTGGCTAGTCCAAAGGGTACAGCTTTGGTAAAGACATGACAAATCTGTTGATAGCTGTAATAGTTTGCTCAAAACTATTGGGTACTCAACTCACCCATGCTTCACAGCTGAGAGTTGAATGGTTTTCAATTGACCATGGATTTTTCCTTTTGGATTCCAAATAATTGACTAGCCCACAAGGATATGGCTTGTGGTAAAGGCTGTGGAAAACCATATTTGGTAATCAATTCACCAAAGGTGATTTATTCAACCTAAGAATTGACTAGTCCTGAGCAAACGGCTACAGGTAAAGACAACTCAAATCCGTTTATAGTTGATGATTTACTAAAAATCATATGGTTATCAGTGTACCATAGTTCTTGAACTTAAACATTTGGCTACTCCAGTAGTGATGGCTATTGGTAAAGAGACATCAAATCCATTATTTTCAATGATTCACCTCTCACAGGAGTTAACACACCTGGATGTGATGAGAATAGTATGACACTAATATGTTTTGATGTACATTATGTCATTTGTTGCTGCAAAGATCTGAAGTTTCAAGTTTGTCACTCATAGAGATGTGGATATTTTGAGTCTTTGCTGCTGATGTTCGATTTCAATCCTCTTATTCTGCTAATGTTAAGATCTATCAAGAATCTTGAACTTAACCAGGTCAAATTCAAGATTAGGGGAGGATTGTTGGGAATTATGCTAAGTTAGAATTCTACTGATGGATTCTGCTGATGGATTCTGCTGAAGAGCTGGAATCTGCTGAAGATAACTTTCTGCGGAAGAATAGTTTCTGCTTAGTGTGTTTCTGTTGGGAATTATATTTATTGATTTGATGATACAAAAAAAGAAGAATGAAACATGAAGGGCTTAAAGTGACAAGAAGGAATTCTACAAAAGATGGGAAGGACTTGCTTGCAAAAGAAGTTTTATGTTTTAGTCCTTCGTAGTATTTTGTAAACCCTAATATCTCTCTATATAAAGAGATCAAGGGTGTAGGATTTCTTAATTAAGTCTTCCACAATGTAGACGTCTAGTAAAGGTGTGTGTGTGTAATCTAGGCGTAGGAGATAAACGCCTAGGATTTAGTGTTTTAGTTTAGATAACGTGTTCTACTTGATCAAGGTAGAACATGTTAATAAGTTTGTAATCGTTAGAGAGAAGTGAATGATAATGAAAAACCTTGTTCATAATAATGATTGATTCTATGTTTGAATATTCCGCCTTCATTATTATGTGTTCCTAGATATTAAATAATATTAGACATCGTCTAAGAGTCTTCAACGATCTTATCAATTGGTATCAGAGCTAGGTTGGCTCGTGATATCTAGGATTTAACAAGGTTTAATGGTCGAAGAAACTGTGTTGTCAAAGTGAAGCTGATTCGAAGAATAAGGTATTCGTAGTATTGCTGCTGCTGTAATAAATTTGGCGACAACAAGGTAATATCATACTAAGTAAATTAATTGTGTCGAGAATTAAATCAATTATGCTACAAGATTCGATTTCTTTAATGTGTGGGACTTGTTCAATCTTCGCACATGGGAGATTTGTTTTAGTATTATTATTCACTTTGTCAAGCGAAGTAATTGAAGATTGTGATCTGTTTGAATATTAATTGGCTGGTGGAGCTAAATTTGTCTCAGACTTGTCGTCTTTTGCAAAGGATGTGATGAAGGTTTTTGGTATTGACAGCAAGCAATCGGTAATATATTAAAATACGAAGTAAATTGTTTGTCGTTTGTGGTTTTTACTAACCTCGTACCTCATTAATTTATCATGGGACAAGGCAATTTAATGATTGATGGATTTATATAGATAACCTCGTATCTATTAAAGATCATAGGACAGGGAGTTCAAGAGGTTATTGAATTACTGGATTTGTTTTTGGTCGATTATAATATTCAACCTTATTAATGCTGTTGATTGGTTGTATTGGAGCATGACATCTTTGACCATACTATTATACTCGATCGGTTATATGTGCATGTACCTTCATCGACTATTTTGTCAGGTTATGCATTAATATTGCTGCGTTTAGTTAAGTTGGTTCATGCGTAAGGTTTATGAAGAGATAGCAGTTGATTGTTTAAAAGGTTTTTGAAGGTTGATTTGCGAGTCAGCAGTTAAGGAGTAATAGTTCATGATTAAAGTACTGCTTATTGTTCTCCAAAGTACTGCTGTCCACACAGTACTGCTGCTGTGATTAATTCAAAGTACTGCTCTTGTGATTGAAAATACTGCTCCATTGTTCAAAGTACTGCTCTTTTGTTTTGAAAGTACTGCTCGTATTTTTCAAAGTACTGCTCTGCTATTGCAAAGTACTGATGTGTTTGAATGGTTTATGGAGACACGTAAAGGTAGTTTTATGGTTCAATATATATGCATGATTTACGAGCAGTAAGGGGAAGTCGAGATGAGTTTGATTAATTACACACACAGAATGGTTATTTGTTTCACACACACAGGAAGAAGTTTTGTTCTTAAAGGTTTCAAAAGGCTCGTATTTAATTCTTATGGATTAATTGATTACGAAGGAAAATTGTTTATCTCTTATTTGAGATTGAAGTAAGGTTCACAAAGGCGTTTACTTATTTCATCATTGATATTTCTTGCTATCAATTGGTGACTTGCTTGGATATACGGTTTATGATTGGGACTTGGTTTATCTAGTTTTCATAGGTCAAGGGGTGGATGGACGAAGACCTAGTTAACTATCACTTAAAGGAGATACATTGTAGTACTCAGTGTCACACGAAGAAAGTCGATGTGGATAAATTCAAGAGATTACATAGAGATTTGTTTCAGCTACACCAAATTCTCTATATCGTTCTTCAATCAATAATAGTGCAAGCTTAAGTAACGAGTTTAGGATATTTTACTTTGGTTTCAAGTTTGGTATATCAAGTTTTCTTCATCAGTAATCATTACAAGGAGCTTACAGAATTGAAGATTCAAGAGATGGTAAACATATTGGTTTCAAGGGAAGCTTATTGATTAAATGTTTAACCATCTACATGCACCACTCGAGGGGAAGTTTTTACTGCTTACATTCTCTATTTGTTGATAACAAAAAGGGGAAGAGATTTTGAAGAGATATTGGAGTGGCATTGCATTGAATCAAGGGGAAGACAAGATTGTTTCATTCATGGCGAGATTTTATTATCTCAACTTTTCTACTTCGTCTAGGGAAGTTCGTACAAGAACGTGTATGTTTTGTTACCATCAAATAGGGGAAGATTGTTGGGAATTATATTTATTGATTTGATGATACAAAAAAAGAAGAATGAAACATGAAGGGCTTAAAGTGACAAGAAGGAATTCTACAAAAGATGGGAAGGACTTGCTTGCAAAAGAAGTTTTATGTTTTAGTCCTTCGTAGTATTTTGTAAACCCTAATATCTCTCTATATAAAGAGATCAAGGGTGTAGGATTTCTTAATTAAGTCTTCCACAATGTAGACGTCTAGTAAAGGTGTGTGTGTGTGTAATCTAGGCGTAGGAGATAAACGCCTAGGATTTAGTGTTTTAGTTTAGATAACGTGTTCTACTTGATCAAGGTAGAACATGTTAATAAGTTTGTAATCGTTAGAGAGAAGTGAATGATAATGAAAAACCTTGTTCATAATAATGGTTGATTCTATGTTTGAATATTCCGCCTTCATTATTATGTGTTCCTAGATATTAAATAATATTAGACATCATCTAAGAGTCTTCAACGATCTTATCAGTTTCTGTGGATATAGATAAACCGCGTATTTTGTAATTTAGTTAGTATATGCATGAGTTTTATTAGGAGAAGATAATGCATATCTTTTATAGTTTATAGATTATACGTTTCTTGTGAAACGGTTTAGGGTTAGGGTTCCTTGTCTATAAAAGGAACATCTTATTAGATTTTATGTACGAGTTTTGAAAAACAAGTTTTAGCATTATAAAAGATCCATAGAGGATCAAAGAGTTCTTAGTATTCTGTGTTATTACTTGTGTTTGTTTCCGCTTTAGAATACAAGTATTGGAGACTTTCTATTAGTGTGTTTGTGATTACATAAACATTGCTAGCGATTCACGAGTGCTCAAAGATCTATCAAGGTCTTAGTTTCAACAATCATATTTTCTATAACCATTTACATAAATTCAACAATCATATTTTCTATAACCATTTACATTTAACACTTATCGTTTGACTACTGGGTTGACTTCAACTTAACTTTCGTTGAATAACCAATCATATTGAGTCTCCCGATTCACAAAAGTCTTAGTCAATTTCATCTGAGGTCATACCCGTTTGAAAACGGGTTTCAGGTGTAACAGTGCTGAGGCAAACAAGGTTGAGTTTGCTGCTTATCTACTTCAGGATAAAGTGTTAACCTAGAGGAACACCCAGGTGTAGACAAGAGGGCGTGAAGCTGCAAACAGTTTGACATGGGCGAATTTCAATGGTTTGTTGACTAAGGAGTACTGCAGAAAACATGAAGTGCATAAACTAGAATCCGAGTTCTGGAATCATCAGATGGTGAGAATGGAGGTAGACAAATACACTGGCCGTTACCATGAGCTGGCCAGATTGGTTCCTCACATGGTCTCCATTGACGAGAAAAACATGTAGATTGTTGGGTAAGTAGCAGTGTCGATCCTAAGAGGGGTGGAAACGTAATATATAGTAAGTCTTATTAAGTATTTTAATTCCTAAGTTAGTTTTACAACCTAATCTAACGCAAGGGGGTTTTAGTCTGGAGAGACTAACACGATTTGAGTTGATTTAATTAAGAACTATAAAAACTAATGAGATAGAATACATGAATAGTGAGAAACGTACACAATAGGATAATAGATACAGATAGAAGGTCTATCTGATATTATTAAGTAGCTTGTCACTTGTTTTATTGCTAGTTTTATATGATGAGTGTTGTAATCGTACTGTCTCGTTGGATCTTAGTTAATTAGGCAGTAAACCCTTAATGATCACTATATGTCTATGATTATTTAACTAACTTATTAGGCTAGTGAAGTAATCATGGGAGGAGGTATCGGTAAACCCGAACAAGCCACAACGTAGACACAGACGGTTATCAATGCACATGTAAAAAGAACCAAATAAACATCATATAAACTTAATCGATGGGAAAGAAATTTTAAACGGGAGCAAATATGCGATCCACAAGCCTATCAATCCTGATGGATTAAAGGCTTCACTATTTACAATAAAACAAAACTACCTTAATGGAAATTAAAACACAAAAAAAAAGGGGCAGGGGGAAACCCCTTTTTCTTACTACTCTAGATCTTCATTGGTGGTTGTGTCTTGTGTTGCCTTTCATTGTCCTATTCTTCTCCTTAGGGTTTATGTAGCGCTTCTGTCATTTTGGCACCCAAATGTCTGTCTCTGGGGTATTTAGTTGTTCGTCAAAGGGCACGATGCGGCGGCATCAAATAAGTAGATGCGGCGCATGTTCACTTAACTTCGCTGTGGGGTCAAAGATTAATATATTTGAAATAATTGGTCACCGTCTTCAGATCGTGGCGTATCTTGATCTTTATACGGCGCAATGTCCTTCATTATCTGGATTTGTCCTTGGTGAACTTAAGTGATACGCCGTATGTTAGGAATGCTTATGCGCGTATCTGGAGGTAAACCAATTGGTTCTTATGTTGCCAAGGTTCATATGCGGCACATGATATAATCCAGATGCGCGCATCTTCAAGCAGTAATGTTTTCAATATCTAAGTATATGATGACGGCGTATATGTCTAGATGATGTGTAAGAGGTCTTCTTCAGTTTAGTAGACTTTTTCCATCTAGATCTTTAGCTCCATATTTCATCCAAAATCACTAAATTTCACCAAGTTCTTATTTTTACCTGGGAGGGAAAATTACTAAGTAATGATTAAGTATCAATTATCATAGATAATATAATAAAACAAGTCAATAAATAGGATAAATGATGGACAACTATTATGTACTTATTGATAGTCATTTCATTGCCCCTATTTCCATTTCCCGTTTGGGGTAGTACTGGATGAAGTGACCCGTCTGCCTGCAGTTGACACACTTGTGGACAGTCTCCTAAAGTGGCATGGAGGTTTACAACCGGCACACTTACGATGAGGGCCTTACATATCCTTGGTTTTGGGTTGTTGCTTCATAGTCTCTAGCAACCCGTTACCTCTTGTCATATTGATCTTGGTCTCGGATTTCTATTGGTCTCCTGCCTCTTCTGCCTACTTATCATTCCATCTGCTGCTCCCATCGATCTTGATTTACGTCGTTGGATCATGCGTAAGCTAGGCCTACAACAACTTGTAGGGTCGTTGGGTTAGGGAGAGGTGGACCATCCTTCTGACTCAGGGCCAAACCCAAATGTACCATCGATC
>LBNU01022766.1:0-10788 GCA_014162995.1 Artemisia annua
CTTAAACCGAGAAATCAATTCTTTCCCGGGATTTTACTAAAGTCAACCAGGAAAACCGCTAAGATAGGTAAACCGCTGGTACAGTAACCGCTGACAATTAACCGCTGACAGAGTAACCGCTAGTAAAGTAACCACTGAAGAGTGAACCGCTGATATAATGACTGCTGAAACTTAACCGCTAAGACTTAACCGCTGAAACTTAACCGCTGGAATAGTAACCGCTGGACAGAGTAACTGCTAGTAAAGTAACCACTACTGACTTAACCGCTGAGTAGTTAACCGCTGTGAATAAACCGCTAACACAGTACAAAGTACAGCGTAATGCTCGCTCCACTATTTGTACTTAACCGCTATTACTATCCGCTAAATACCCAAACTAACCGCTGTGAAGTAAACCGCTGGAGTTTAACCGCTGATACAGTACAGAGTACAGCGTAATGTTTGCTCCACTACTTGTACTTAACCGCTACTACTAACCGCTGAATACCCAAACTAACCACTGTGAAGAATACTTTAACGTGGAGCTAACCGCTGGCAAGAAAAAGTTCCAAAACCCATTCGTACACCTCACAAACGCTAGATATGGTCCAAACAACTGAAAAACTAGATAAGTCTACCCTTTCTAATCCTAGAAGTACAAGAAAGATCACAAAAAACACCACAAACGAGCACCAAAATGAGTCAAAACCACCCTAAACTAGTAGAAACCAAAACAAACCATAAACCACAAGTTCTAAGATCCCTAGGATGTAACCATGGCTCTTGATACCAATTGTAGAATACTAGATAACATCACAAACATGAATAATCATGTGGTTTTGGTTCGTTCCAAGCAAGAGAGAAAGAAAGAAATTCTAGAGAGAGAAAGTAGAGAGAGAAAGAAGTGAAGCCTTAGAGAGAAAACCAAAAAAAAGAAAATGAGATTATGAGAGAAGGCTTACCCTCTCCAAGGATGGAGAGGGGTTTATATACATGGGTTTTGCCACTATGGCGTGCCACTTGGGCTGCGGATCAGGTATACAGTGGGTAAAGACCCGTCCTTCTTCCACGAACTAATCTAATTCTAAACTACGTATAACTAACTAATGTAACTACTACGAGCTGAACAATGCTTAATCATATCTGGGGTGACCGAATCTTTCTTATACAAAAATCGTATTCCTAACAAAAGTCAATGCCCCAGATGTCAAAAATTTCACAGACTTGGATAGCATTTTGTGGCATCTCATCCTTCTTTGAAATATTCCCGTGACGCTGACAAGCGTCACAAGTTTTGACAAAGTCATGAGCATCTTTGTAGATTGTGAGCCAGTAGAAACCGGAGTCAAACACCTTCTTAGCGGTGTAATTTGGGCTATGATGTCCCCCCGTGGGTCCACCATGACAAGCTTTAAGAATATCCATGGCTTCCTGGCCATGAACACATCGCCGGATGACTTGATCCGCACAAATTTTGAATAAGTAGGGGTCGTCCCAGAAGTAATGTTTAACATCTTTGAAGAACTTATTCTTCTGTTGGGACGACATCCCTTTCACAACAAAGTTACCCGCATGGTAGTTTGCAAAGTCAGCAAACCATGGGGTAGCAGAATCACCACGAATAGAAACCGCATTGAGTGTTTCGAGAGGAAATGTTTCATTTATTTCCTTTTTCTTGAACACATCTTGGTGAGGGTTTTCTAATCGGGACAGATGATCAGCAGCTAGGTTCTCAGCTCCTTTTTTATCACAGATGATGATATCAAATTCTTGTAGGAGGAGAACCCATCGGAGTAATCTCGGCTTTGCATCTTGTTTGGCAAAGAGATATTTCAGAGCCGAGTGATCCATATACACTATGCATTTTGTCAGGATTAAGTATGGCCGGAACTTCTCAAAAGTATACACCACGGCTAATAATTCTTTTTCCGTTGTGGTGTAATGAGTTTGAGCCTCAGTCATAGTTTTACTTGCATAATGTATAGGCTGAAAGTGTTTTGTTTTTCGTTGCCCCAAGACCGCACCTATAGCAAAATCACTTGCATCGCACATGAGTTCAAAAGGTAGGTCCCAATCGGGGGCAACTAAGATGGGTGCTTCCGTAAGCTTTTTCTTCAGAGTCTGAAAAGCTTCGATGCACTCGGGAAAGAAGATGAAAGGAGCATCTTTCTCAAGAAGATGAGTCATGGGCCGGGAGATTTTAGAAAAATCTTGTATGAATCTACGATAGAATCCGGCATGACCAAGGAAACTCGACACCTTTGACAGTGGTGGGATGAGGTAGCTTGGTAATAACATCAACTTTTGCTCTGTCGACCTCAATCCCGTTTTTAGAAATCTTATGGCCGAGGACAATGCCCTCTTTGACCATAAAGTGACTCTTCTCCCAATTTAGACAAAGATTGGTGTCTTCACACCGTTTAGCATGTTTTCTAAATGGGAGAGACATGATTGGAAAGAATCCCCAATGACCGAGAAATCATCCATAAAGACCTCCATAGTTTTCCCGATCATGTCGTGGAATATGGCCATCATACACCTTTGGAACGTGCCTGGAGCATTACATAAGCCAAAAGGCATACGTCGGTAGGCAAAAGTTCCGTAGGGGCATGTAAAGGTAGTCTTTTCTTGATCCTGTGGATCAATGGGAATCTGGAAGTAACCCGAGAAACCGTCGAGAAAACAATAGTACTCGTTTCCCGCTAATCACTCGAGCATTTGGTCCATGAAGGGTAGAGGAAAATGGTCTTTACGGGTAGCGTCATTTAGCTTTCGATAGTCAATGTACACTCGCCATCCCGTAACCAATCAAGTTGGAATCAACTCGTTTTCCTCATTTGTGACAACAGTAATGCCACCCTTTTTTGGAACACAGTGAATGGGACTAACCCAAGGATTATCAGAGATAGGGTAAATCAATCCGGCATCAAGAAGTTTGATAACTTCTTGTTTAATAACCTCGTGAATTTTAGGATTAACCCTTCTTTGTTGTTGAACTGCTGGTTTAAAGTCATCCTCCATTAAAATCTTGTGTGTACAAAATTCTGGGTTAATACCCTTGATGTCGGAGAGTTTCCAAGCAATGGCTTGCTTGTGTGACTTTAAAACCTTTATAAGAGCAGCCTTTTCCTCATTACTTAAGTCTTTTGCAATTATGATGGGTAATTTATCATCACCCTCCAAAAATGCGTATTCGAGATGAGGTGGTAAGTCCTTAAGTTCGACCTTAGGAAATTCATCAGTTTTCTCAACATATTTGATTTCCTCATTATGAAGTTTTTGTGGAAGAACAGGAGGAGGAGAGGGATCTTCATTCAACAGCCTCTCAAGGAGAAGGATATCCCTTTTTGGGTCAATCTCTTGGTTATCAATTCCCTCGGGAATTGAATCACTTTTGAGAAAGCCCTCTATTTCCTCTAAGATGAAATCACTTCCCTCAAACGGAGTGAGAGAAGGAGAAGAATTAGCAATGATAGGTTGAGAGGAGGGAGTGGGATTGCCACTCAGAGAATTATCAGTGAAACTAAGAATTTCTTGAGAATACTCTTCCGAAGCAACATCGATGACATCGATTCTGTTTATTTCCGCTGGGTCATAATTTGAAGAGTACCTCGAAGTTTGATCAAGGTTGAATGTGATGGCTTCATTACCAACACGTAGAGTGATTTCTTCATCAAATACATCGATCAAAGCACGGCCCGTTCTTAGGAATCCACTCCCTAAAATGAGAGGAACCCTCGGATCTGCATCGAAATCAACAATCACGAAATCTGCAGGAAAATGGAACTTTCCTACTTTCACAAACACATCCTCAGCAATGCCGAGGGGACGAGATATGGAACGATCTGCAAGCTCGAGAGTCATGCAGGTAGGAGTGAGTTCAGGAAGAGAGAGTTTCTTCCAGACTGAGTGAGGCATCAGGTTGATGCTTGCACCAAGATCGGCCAAGGCAAAGCATTCAACCATCCCCGGGAAAATGCAAGGAATGAGGAATTTCTCGGGATCTCCCAGCTTTTCAGGAAGCTGTTTCAACAAAACTGCAGAGCAGTTTTCATTCAACGGAGTCTTTGCCATCTCAAAGAGTTTTTCCTTGTTGCTTAACAAGTTCTTGATTGTTGATGCAAATTTGGGCATCAGAAGAAGATTATCCGCAAAGCTTATATCAAAATGTAATTCTTGAAAAATTTGGAAGAATTTTTCCATTTGATGACTAGCCTTTTCACGGAGCTTTTGATCGTTTAAACGTGAAAGATAAGGAATTGAAGGCTTAGGGTTGGGTTTTTCAACGTGAGCTACTAGAGGTTCAAAAACAACTCCAGGTTTGGTTTTGGGTTTCGGGACAACTTGAGGGTGGACGTCGTCGGTACCTCCGTTATGAGTAGGAAGTGCCATGTCCGTAGTGACCTCAGGTTCACGTTCCGCTACCTTAGGAGGAAGAGAAGAAGAGGTAGAAGGAATCGTGGGTCCATTATATGAAACTCCACTTCGGGTGGTGATCGCCTTAACATCGCCCCTCGGGTTAGCGACCGTGTTGCTAGGAAGTGTACCTGAGCCCGAGGGTTGATCATTTAAAGACTTTTTAAGTTTAGAGATTTGGCTGACCAATAACCGATTTGTTTCCTCTTGTGATTTCATGAATTGTTTCAACAACTCATCGGAGGAAGATTGGGGTTGAACAACGTTTTGATTTTGGTTAGGAAAATTTTGAGCACGGTTGTTTTGAAAATTTCCTTGATGTTGGTTGTTATTACCCTGAAAATTGTTTCCCTGATGAAAATTACCCTGATTATGAAAATTACCCTGATTACCATGACCTTGATTTCTTTGAAAATTTCCTTGGTTTTGAAAACCCTGATTTTGACCGGAATTGAAATTCCCTTGGTTTTGGAAACCTTGGTTCATTCGATTTTGGTTGAAATTTTGGTTCCGGTTTTGAGCATTTTGGTTTTGAGACTGATTGAAACAGGGAGGTCCAAGATAATTTTTGGAACGATAGATTAAGAGATTACGGTCCCCCTG
This sequence comes from Artemisia annua, assembly GCA_014162995.1. NCBI lineage: Eukaryota > Viridiplantae > Streptophyta > Magnoliopsida > Asterales > Asteraceae > Artemisia > Artemisia annua. The sequence goes on from LBNU01022766.1 coordinate 4,999, forward strand.
TGGTTGGTAAGAGTTACCCCCCGCATTGTAGGAACCTTGAGCAGCATATATGTTCTCATAGTGAAGCCACCGGTGGCTGGGCACTCAGTATATGGATGTGGACCACCACATGTTTCACAACTTTGACTGACAGCTCTAACTTGATGATTTTGATTCGTCTGATGCATTCGTAGAATCGCAGTGGACAAATCATCGAGCTTTTTGGTGAGAGCGGCCATTTCATTAGAGGCTGGAGTGACAGATTTACATGAATCATACCACTCAGCTGAGGAATCCCAAAAATTGTGGTGGGCAGCCATATTTTCAATAAGATCGTAGCATTCTTCGAGGGTCCTTTTCATGAAGGTCCCACCAGCAGCAGCGTTGATCGTGTCACAATGACGAAGTGTCAACCCATTATAGAAGGTATCTATGATGGTGACAAGAAGCATGTTGTGATTAGGAAAACGATCGATTGCAAGCTTATAGCGTTCCCATGCCTCAAATAAGGACTCGTCGGGACGCTGCCTGAAGTTGCTAATATCACTTCTCAATTTTGTTACCATGGATGGTGGAAAATATTTTGCTAAAAACTTGGTAACCATTTCATCAAAAGTGTGGATCGAATTCTTCGGGAGACGATCAAACCAGGCTGTAGCATGATGAGTGAGAGAATATGGAAAGAGATATAAGCGAAGGTTGTCTTCGGTGACACTATTCTGCTTCATACTCTGGGTGACGGTTAAAAATTTATCGAGATGCTTGTTTGCATCGTCACCGGGTAAACCGTAGAACTGGCACGAATTCTGGACTTGATGGATCATGTGGTGCTTGAGTCCAAAATATGTGGCTTCAATAGTGAATGGTGCAATGGGTCCTCCCCTCCCTTGCATGGTGGGCTGCACAACTCCTCCATCGTTCGGAGATCGGGAGCTGCCTCATCCTTGGGAGGGGGTGGTGGTGGTGGGGGCTCGTCGTCCATTATGACGGGTTTCGTCTCTTCAACAACAGTATATAACTCAGCTACGCTTCTTTGACGATTACGCCTTGTTTGGGAACGAGTGCGCATGCACTAAAAAACAATCACAATTAAAATAAGACCAAGGCAAAACAACAGAGAACTTAAACCAATAATCACAATATGAATGGCTTCTTTGAAAAAGGTACACTAATTCACAAGGATACAAAGGCAAGTTTTAATCTTTAGTTTGGGAACTTATTAATGGTCATACCCCCAGTTAGGTAGCATTCTGTCTTGGTTCTCGATAGTGTATTTTATGTATTTATTAACAAGAAAACAGAAAATGTTTTTGGCTTTTTGTGGGTGTGTGTGAGAAAAAACTTTTGGAGATATTTTTGGAATCGATTCGTTAACCGAAATCGTTCCTAAGACTACTCGCAGGGTGGCGGAAGAGAAGAATGGATCTCTTTTCAGTTCGCAATTTAATGTCAGAACTTGCCTTTACCACCTGTATAGGTTGTAATCTTAAAGAATACGAAGTAATTTAACTTCACGATTTGTTTTGTTGTTTATGATTTTTTTTGGTGTTGTTAACACTTTAGGAAAAGTGTTAATGACTTTTTTGATTGATTTTGATTTTTACAAAAATTTACAAAGTAGTGAAATTTGTACAAGGAGGGTTTTGAAAATCACTAAACTGCTAAACGTTTTAAAAACACGCAACAACCTCCCCGGCAACGGCACCAAAATTTGACTACTCCCAAACTAACCAGTCAACCCGGTGTGGTCAACAGGTCAAATCTGAGAGAGGAGAGATCAATTTATGATCCGGTGTAAGCACAGTGTGTTCCCGGGTCGTTATGTCCCGACGAGATTAAAATTGTATTTTGGGAAACGTTTGAGGGATTCAGTGATTGGGAAAGTAACCAGATAATGATTTGGATTGGATTAAACTAAGCAGATATAAATGGAAATAAGACAAATAAGCAATATTAACAATGACTGGAAATCAGATAATCTTAAAACGTAATTAAACTTAAAACAAACGTAAACGCGTACCGGGAAAAGTCAAATTTGAGCAAAAATAAACTAGAGGGGGTGAAAATGACTTTTTTACAAACTTAATATTAAAAGAAAATTTTATAAAAAAGAAAATTATTTTTTTATTTTTTTATTTATTTAATATTAATTATTAATTAAAAAAACTATTTAATTACTTATTTAAACTAATTTAAATTACTAATAATACTAAAATGACTTAGATAATTATGAAATTTTTTATAAAACTAATTAACCATTACAGGAATCCTAAAAAATTATAAAAAGTTGATAAAAATTATAATTAAACCATTTTACTAATTATTTACTTAATTACTAATTAAAAGCTAATTAAACTAAATTAATTAAGAAAAATAGCAAATGAATAGTAACAATTATGAAACTATTTTATAAAAATACTTTATAATTTATAAGAGCTAGAAAAAATATAAAATGATGCTAGTGATTAAAAATAAACAGTAAAGGATTTTATTTTTGATTTTTCAATTAAAACTAATTAAAATAATATTAATTATTATAAATACTAAATGAAAAGTGATAAATCTGAAATTTTTTATATAAATACTATGCTGGTGCAGAAACCTAGGAAAAATATGCAAACACCTAAGTGCTTAATAAAAAAGTTGGAAAATAAGCCAAAAAGCTAAAACTTCTTAAATAGAAGCTATCACTTTATTAAAAGTGATGATTTTTGATTTTTTTTTTTCTTTACAAAACTAATTATCAGCTGAAAATGAGAAACTTTAGTGAAAACAACTTGGCTAGAACTCAAAAGTAAGCAGTGTGCATACTAAAGAGCTTAACAGAAAGCTTATTGAGGGTTTTTATGGATTTTGGAGTGGGATAAGCTACCAATAAGCTACACAGGGTACATTAAGCCATAAACAAGTGATATGCACACAAATAAGCCAGAATGAACCAATAAGCACAAAGAAATAAGCCAGAGCACAGAAATAAGCAATCCAAAAACCATACAGACCAAATAGGCCAAAAGGGGCAATCTGCAGCCTATGTGGGGCCCACAAATGAAGTCAGAGATCCAAGGTAAGGGTTGACCTAATAAGTTGACCTGGTAGGCTTTCCAACAAGCCAAGAATCAGAGCTTATGGTTCACTAATGAGCTTGATGGAGGCTTGTGAAGTTGGGTGAAATACATTGAGTACTCAGTGTACTGAGTGTGGTGAGGAGAACTTGGGAGGTGAAATAAGCTATGGGCTAGACTACTGAGATCCAAAATAAGCACTAACCTAATGAAATGGACCAGTAAGCTGTCTAAAAAGCTAAGGTTTGGGGGCTGGGCTTCACAGGTAAGCTATTGGTGGGCTTATGAAAAGTATGCAAAAGTTGTGGTACAGGGCACTCAAAAGCTTACACAGGCAACTTTGAAAGAGATTTTTAATAAGCAAATGGCTTTCAAAATGATATTTTATCTTTGTTAATGATAAACAAGCTACCAAATGACACAAATCAGCAAGAATCACTTAATTCCAATCTCTAATGAATCTTATGCAAGACCTAGAAATTTACTCCATTTTGACAGATGTGAGATTTTTGACTTTTTGATTTATGAACCACTTTGACTTTTATGAACTTCTAACCTAATTTACTGGATGATTATGAAATAATAAGGTGTTTTAAGCACAAAAACACAGGTAATAACAATTAATGCTCACAAATCAAGATTATGCTTAAATGACAGTGAAATTGAAAAACTTAGCAACTATGAATTCTAATGAACAAGCTGGTTATATTAAGCACTAACTGAGCTAACATACACTAAATAAGCACAATACACGACAGATAAGCAGGTATAAGCTATGGTACAGTACTTTTGCAAAAAATAGAGAAATGGCTTACAAAATGCATCCAAGCACAGAACTGAGAACCAAGATCCACAAACACTTCCTATAGCTTCGCAAGAAGCTTCTAACCCAAGGCCATCCAGAATTTACCCTGCTCCAGCTTTCTTCTTTCTTCTTTCTTGATTTTTTATTTTCTCAATATATTTTTTTTGGTATTTTTTTGTATTTTTTTACTTTTTATAACTACAACTGATTTTAATGTTACTAATAGCTCTCAGAGGCTATAATAGGAGCTTAAGAGTCCATAAGAACAACTATAAACACTATTACAGTGATCATGAGATTTTAAAGAAAAATTGCATAAACTGATTTTAAAAGGAAAGCTTATAATTAAGATTAAAGAAAGATTATATTATACTAGAAACACTGAGTACAACTGTTTTAAACTAAAAATTACATTAAATTGAAGAGTTTAAACTAATTCGACATACATTAAAACTAAATTAAACTACACACTGTCTTCTCTTGCTTCTCTTTCTTCTTATAGGTCACTTTTAGGGTTTGTGGAGGTCCTCTGTATCTTTCCCATCATTAATCTGAGCAATTGGATCACTGCATTTGATCCTAGCCTTTAAAATTGTTTTGGCGCCAAAAAGTGTAACTGCAAATTGGGGGTCTGTGAGGAGAAAGCTAGGAGTTATAGGGGTGGTGGAGGTGATGGGTGAGCAATTAGGTGAGGATGGTAGGATGTGATGGTGTTGGTGGGGGGTGGTGGATGAGACAGGTTGCAGGTCAAGTGGGAGGGAAAGGGTAGGGGTGGTGGTGTTTGACTATTTGACCGGGGGGGAAAAGTTATAAACGGGGGTGTTTTGGGTTGGTTGATGTTGGGCCAGAAAGGGTAATGGGCTAGGGGTTTTGTTTTGTTTTTGGGTTGGACCAGGCCAAAGGGTGGTATGTATATTGGGTTGTGTTTGTTGGGTTGTTTTGTTTTGGGTTGTAAATAACAAAGGGTCCGTTTGTTTGTAGCTTATATTAGCCCAAGGACCATTTATGTAAAATCTGAAAAGTTGAGGGGTGTGTTGTGGCAATATTCCAAAGTTTTCCAAGGGACCATAATTTCCAAGTTCGAATTTCCCAAGGACCCTTAATGATTAATTTCCAAAATATAATCCCAGGGACCATTTGTGTCATTTTTGCAAAGTTGAGGGGCTAAACTGCAAATCCTTCAAACTTTTCACCCAAGGACCAATTATGACAACTTTTGATTTTCCAAGGACCTTTGTTGACTTTTCTTCCAAAATAAATGCTCAGGGGCTGATTCTGTCAATTTCTAAACTTGAGGGGCCATTTCTGCCAATTTTGCAAACTTTTGCTCCAAGGACTATTTCTGGTATTCTGTGATTCCACAAGGTGTGTTTTGACAATNAGATCTGACGGCCTTGGTTGACGGCGTCACTAATTTGCACTACGAACTCTCTGGCCCGTCACGAGTATTTTTCCAATTCTGGACTTCACTTGATCCTGACGGCGTCACCTTGTAGACTCTGACGGCGTCACCTTCTGTGATCTTTAAGGTCTTTTGAGTTTTTGTTGTTTTCCGCACTTTTTCACTCCGAAAACGCCCGAAAATGCTTCTTTTGTGATTTTCCCTTCAAAAGTACCTAAAATGAGAAAAGAAACGACTTTGGGTGAAATCCAAACCAAAAACATACGAATTAGGACTCAAACCGACCCCTAAAAACGTAACATTTTTCGTCTCATCAGTACTTTTGAGAAGAATTCTGGAAAACACATCATTTTGGACGTTTTTGGAGCATAAAGTGAAGAAAACGACAAAGTCTCAAAAGAATGCTGGAAATCCTTCCTGACGGCGTCAGAGTCACAAGGTGACGCTGTCAGCCAACCAAGACAAAGGAGTGGATTCTGACTATACGTGACGCCCTAAGAAGAAAACATGGAAATAACACCTGACTGCGTCAGGTGTTAATA
>LBNU01022766.1:14279-27798 GCA_014162995.1 Artemisia annua
TTATTGCATATACTTCTGAGATATGATGGCCTGAACGGTGTTATGTTATAACTAAACCCTAATAACAACATAACTCATTAATAGGGAACTTTGTGTGAGGAGTATTAACTTCTGAATTATGATGGCCCGAACGGTATTATGCTGATCACATAATACAATAGTAGGGAGCTTCATGTGAGGTGTCATATACTTCTGAATTACAATGACCCGAACAGTGTTGTGTTATATATAAAAACCTAAATAGTAATTACTTAAGAAAACCTAGACTAAGACTTGACATACGCACACCCACACTACCCCAGGATACGTGAGTAAGTTGTCTAAACCCCTACTTAAACTAGCTAGAGACTCAGGTGAGTTTTCATAGCCTCACACCCTTTTAAATGCTTTTTAAATGTTTTACAAACCCTGTGAGGGGGATACATGCTTTAAAACCAAATACAAGTCTTTGCTCTGGTTATTGCACGAGTAAACTAACAGCCATCATTACATAACCCAAAATTCATGAATCTAATCGTTTGGAAGGTTTTATCCAAACGAACGCGAATATAGTTGATAGATCTATTGGAGTTTGACAACTCCTGTTGGTATTAACACCCCACTAGGTGGTACCAATAAGTACTATATTTGAACCCACTGAAGGTTTAACTTTGGCAAGTTATCCTTCCCATCCCCTCATGGTTTGGTCTGTAGACCCCATGACCTGGATCGTTAACGTGTGGTTCATGAGCTTAGTGCAATATACCTTATTTCTAACACTAACCCTTTTCCACACATAGAGTTTAAGCTGAACTCTGTGGAACTTGTATTTACTCTTTACTTTTTAAACCTATGACTCTCACTCAACATACGTGTTGACTTTTAAGCATGTTATCTTAGGTAATTAGGCACTATAGGAACCCTGGCACGGAGAACCACTGGACATGAGGACGTCCAGAATAGTTATCATTCATCAATTTTGTGTCATAAAACGTATCTTAGGGACCTCTCTTTTGGTAAAAGTATATCTTATGCTGTAAAAACTCTGATGAATAAATGAATGATAACAACCTTTTTCAAAAACGTCTCTTTTTGAGTCGTTTTCTATTATCTTGTCTTTGTTTCCATGAGTAATACCCCAAACACTTTATCCGCTGCGATCAGTGAAAAATGGGGGTGTTACAGATTGGTATCAGAGCCTTGGTTATAGAGAACAAAAGGATTTTCCTAAAACTATAACCACTTTTTCAAAAAAAAAGTCCTCCGTACCAGAAGAATCCCCAACTACCTCTAGGTTAGAATCCCTAACTGCCTTTAGTTTAAAACCCCCGAATTGCCTTTAGGATTAGATATCTCACTATTGCCCTTAGGATAGAATTCCCACTAATAGAATTGCCTTTAAAATGCTTATTTAGGATAGAATTATTCTAAGAGATTCCTTCGGGAATTACAGTTAGATATGTCATCCTTTAACAATCCTATCATCGTGTTGGATACCGATGAGATGGATTCTTCATCCGATGGTGATGAGTATGCTCCGGCTACTCCTACTCACTCATCTACTGGTTCTAATTCTCCAGAAGAATTAGCCCAAAATATCTTAACTAACTTCGGATTAGAACTTTCCCCGAATGACCCCTATATGCAAGCATATAATGGGTATATGGTGGAAACATTCCCACTGTACCTACTATAACCCCTACCCCACCTAAACCCCACAATACTAGTCAAGATCGTCATGTTCCCGAAATAGATTCACCTCCCCTTAAGAAAATACGTTTTATACCACCATCACCTCCCCCTAGGTTCCATATAGGTAGTAGTTCGTATAAAACACCTTTAGAAAGGCATGGAGAACAAATAGATGAAATACTTAGTCATCTTAGATAATCTTTCTTTAGAAAGAATGGAAGAAGTGGAAATTAGGATTAGGGAATTAGGAATAGGTAAAAATAGGTTAGAAAATGAACTAGAGAAAACTCGTAATCAAGTCTTTAGGTTACAAACAAAGTATGAAGGACACTCTGACGAAGTAAGCACCGCACATGTTAGACTTTCCACCATCGAAATGATTATCGAGGATCTTAGGGATAATCATAGGTCTGACATAGACGAACTCTTGGAGGCTATTCAAGATCTCAAGAGTAACCTAGAGCAAAAATAAAGTTATAGGGTTAGATAATATAGGTAGATAACTTAGTTAAACGGGTACTTGCTAGGTTTTTATAAAAAAAAATAAAAAATAAATAAAGTTTTTCATAAAACTCGTATCCCGTATTAGGATTCCCCAATTGCCTTAGAACATACTAGATTGCCTTAGGAACTTAAAAACTAAAACGACTAGGAAAAATTAAAACAAGTAGACATACCTAGGAATAGTAAAAACATAGGATCACTTAGAATCACTATGCCTTTAGACGGAGGGGGAAACTATTTTCGGTGAACCACAACGATTCTTGCTAGGAACTTGTTCTTTTTAAAACCCATCCGGTATCAGAAGAGTGCTTTCAGCACTTAAAACATAAACTATAACAAAATTCTTACCATATCTTACCTTTAGAATGGCACGTACAAGAACTACTCCACCCGTCACTCCTACTACTCCCGCTATGACTCAGGAAGATATCCAGCGACTAGTGACTGACAGTGTAACTACAGCACTAGGAGCTAGGGATGCAAATATGGCTAGAAACCCTGAAATCCCTGTAGTGAAGAAGAGTAACTACAAGGAATTTATAAGCTGTCAGCCCTTCAATTTCAAGGGGACAATAGGGGCCATAGGGTTAATTCATTGGTTTGAGAGATGTGAATCGGTGTTTTCTCGAAGTAATTGTACAGAGGATTGTAGGGTTAAGTTTGCAACGGGAACGCTTACTGAGGAAGCGTTATCTTGGTGGAACTCATATGCCCAACCAATAGGAATAGAAGAGGCATATAAGTTATCTTGGGTTGAATTTAAGAAACTTATGATTAAGAAATACAGCCCTCGGACAGAAGTCAAGAAAATGGAGGATGAATTTTATAACTTGACTGTGAAGGGGAACGATGTTAAAACTTATATTAGGAGATTTCAAGAGTTGGCTACTTTGTGCCCTACAATGGTACCAACTGTTGAAAAGACGATAGAAGTTTTCATCGGAGGTTTGCCCAGGAGTATCGAAGGGAATGTTACAGCCTCTAAACCTCAAACGTTAGAGGAGGCCATTAATATAACCTTAAGGTTAATGGACCAAGTAACAAAGCACAACCCTGTGCCAGTGCCCTACGATAATAAGCGAAAGTTCATGATGGGAGAGCTTTCGGTAGTAACCGTAATAACACCGGAGGTAATCATACGAATCCCTATCCTCAACCAAGGCAAGATAATGCAAGAGCTTATGCACCACTTTAAATGAGAAAAGTGGGTATGGTGGAAGTGCCCCTCTGTGTAGGAGATGCAGCTGGCATCACACAGGGCCTTGTGTCATTAAATGTAATATATGTAACAAGGTGGGCCATTACCCAAAAGATTGCAAGAACAAAAGACCAGTTGCTGGAGAAAATCCACCACCAGCAACAGTCATTTGTCATACTTGCGGGGAAAAGGGTCATTACATGAATAAATGCCCAAAGAGGAATACTGATGGTGCCCAGGGTAGAGAATACATGTTGAGGGATAGGAATGATCCACAAGATTCCAGCGTAGTCACGAGTAAGTTTCTTTTAAATCATCATTTAGTTAAAATATTATATGATTCTGGAGCAGATAGAAGTTTCGTATCTATACCCTTAGCCTCTAGACTTAGGATAAAACCCATAGCTTTAGATAATTATTATGAGATAGAAATGGCCGACGGAAACTTAGTTAGTACTAAAACGGTCATTAAGGGTTGTACCCTAACATTACTTAACCACCACTTTGAGATCGATCTCATACCTATTAGGCTCGGTAGTTTTGATGTTGTTGTGGGAATGGATTGGTTGTCCAAGAATCAAGCAAAGATTCTTTGTGACGAGAAAATCATCCATGTACCTATCAACGGTGAGACTTTAACTATCCGAGGAGATCAAAGTAGAACTAGACTTAACTTCATTTCATGTATCAAAGCAAAACGATGCATGTCACGAGGTTGTCAAGTTTTTGTGGTTCAAGTAACGGAGACTAAGCCAGACGAAAAACGACTGGAGGAGATCCCTGTAGTCAGGGAATACCCAAAAGTTTTTCCTAAGGACTTACCTGGCTTACCTCCGATTCGTCAAATTGAATTTCAAATCGACTTAATTCCCAGAGCAACACCTATAGCCCAAGCCCCCTATAGGTTAGCCCCTTCAGAGATGAAGGAACTCTCTGAACAACTCCAGGAATTAACCGATCGAGGTTTTATACGTCCAAGTACATCACCCTGGGGAGCTCCTGTTCTATTCGTAAAGAAGAAAGACGGATCTATGAGGATGTGTATCGACTATCGTGGATTAAACAAACTTACTATTAAAAATCGATACCCATTACCCCGGATTGATGACCTATTTGATCAACTACAAGGTTCGAGCGTATACTCAAAAATTGACTTACGATCAGGCTATCATCAACTGAGAGTGAGGGAAGAAGATATCCCTAAGACCGCTTTCAGGACGAGATATGGGCACTATGAATTTCAAGTTATGCCATTTGGTTTGACAAACGCACCAGCTGTTTTCATGGATCTCATGAGTCGGGTGTGTAAACCATACTTGGATAAATTTGTTATAGTGTTCATAGATGATATCCTTATCTATTCACGTAATGAGGAAGAGCACGCTAAACACTTGAGAATAATCCTAGAACTGCTTAAGACGGAGAAACTTTATGCAAAGTTCTCTAAGTGTGAATTCTGGATTAGTGTTGTGCAATTTCTCGGACACATGATAGATACAAGGACTTCGTGTCGATCCAACAAAAATCAAAGTCGTTAAGGATTGGTCGCAACCTAAGAATCCTACAGAGATACGACAATTCTTAGGACTTGCAGGCTACTATCGAAGGTTTATTGAAGGATTTTCAAAAATAGCTAAACCTTTGACAGAGCTAACCCAGAAAAACAGGAAGTTTGACTGGGGAAAAGATCAAGAGATAGCTTTCCAACTTTTGAAGAGAAAGTTGTGTGAAGCTCCGATCTTAACATTACCAGAGGGAAATGATAATTTTGTCGTCTACTGTGATGCTTCTCGAAGAGGTCTTGGAGCCGTATTAATGCAAAAAGATAAAGTAATCGCTTATGCATCACGACAACTCACGAAACATGAAGAAAACTACACTACACATGATCTAGAATTAGGATCAGTAGTGTTCGCTCTAAGAATATGGAGACATTATATGTATGGCACTAAGTGTACGGTTTTCACTGATCACAAAAGCCTACAGCATATTCTTGATCAAAAAAGAGTTGACATGAGACAACGTCGATGGGTAGAACTGCTTGCTGATTACGATTGTGAGATTCGTTATCATCCTGGCAAAGCTAACGTAGTAGCAGATGCTTTGAGCCGAAAAGAACGAATCAAACCACTTAGAGTTAGGTCGTTAGTAATGACTCTTCATTCGAATCTACCTTCTCAAATACTCAAAGCCCAGAATGAAGCCCTCGAATTGAAGGATCGTAAACTTGAAAATGTACGAGGGATGGATAAGGCTTTCGAGATAAGTTCAGACGGAACTCGTTGTATTAAGGGTCGAAAACGGTTACCTTATCATGGTAACTTAAGGAACGTAATAATGCACGAGTCCCATAAATCTAAGTANNNTCTTCATTCGAATCTACCTTCTCAAATACTCAAAGCCCAGAATGAAGCCCTCGAATTGAAGGATCGTAAACTTGAAAATGTACGAGGGATGGATAAGGCTTTCGAGATAAGTTCAGACGGAACTCGTTGTATTAAGGGTCGAAAACGGTTACCTTATCATGGTAACTTAAGGAACGTAATAATGCACGAGTCCCATAAATCTAAGTACTCCATTCACCTGGGATCTGACAAGATGTATCAAGATTTGAAGAAACACTATTGGTGGCCCGACATGAAGGCATCCATTGCCAGATATGTGGGCAGGTGTTTAACATGTTCTAGAGTAAAGGCTGAATGCCAAAAGCCATCTGGTTTATTGGAACAGCCTGAGATTCCCATTTGGAAGTGGGAAAGAATTACAATGGATTTTATCACTAAACTACCTAGAACATTCAACGGGCATGATGCTATTTGGGTAATAGTTGATCGCCTTACAAAATCAGCACACTTCATTCCTATACGAGAAACAGATGATATGGAAACCCTTGCTAGGTTGTACCTCAAGGAAATAGTTTCCCGACATGGAGTGCCAATATCTATTATATCGGATCATGATTCTCGCTTCACGTCCAGATTTTGGCAATCTATGCAAAAAGCCTTAGGTACTCAGATAGACATGAGTACGGCATATCATCCGCAAACCGATGGTCAAAGTGAAAGAACTATCCAAACACTCGAGGATATGCTTCAAACGTGTGTGATAGATTTTGGAAAAGGATGGGAGAAACACTTGCCATTAGTAGAATTCTCATATAACAATAGCTATCACGCTAGCATAAAAGCAGCATCGTATGAAGCACTTTATGGGAGAAAGTGTAGGTCTCCGGTCTGCTGGGCTGAAGTTGGAGAAGTGCAACTCACGGGTCCGGAAATAATCGATGAGACAAATGAGAAAATAGTTCAAATCCGACAACGCTTACAAGCTGCAAGGGATCGGCAAAAGAGTTATGCCGATATAAGACGTAAGCCTTTAGAATTTCAAGTCGGAGATACGGTTATGTTGAAAGTTTCACCTAGGAAAGGTGTCTTTCGTTTCAGAAAGCAAGGAAAGCTTAGTCCGAGATACATTGGACCTTTTAAGGTTTTAGAACGAATTGGTCCAGTATCATACCGACTTGAATTACCGGATGAACTAAGTAATATACACGACACGTTTCACGTATCAAATCTTAAGAAGTGTTTATCGGACGAATCACTAGTTGTGCCTATTAATGAGCTTCAATTGGATTATAAGCTCAATTTCACTGAGGAACCAGTGGATATTATGGACCGAGAGGTAAAAAATCTAAAACATCACCGGATTCCTATCGTTAAGGTACGCTGGGACTCCCAAAGAGGACCAGAGTATACTTGGGAACGAGAGGATCAAATCCGTGCTAAATATCCCCATCTATTCACAACATCACATACTAACCATAGTTAAATCTCGGGACGATATTTTCTTTCAGGATGGGAGACTGTCACAAACCACTAACTTCCCCTTAGATTAGAATACCTTACTAACTTAGATTAGGCCCTCACTAGCACCCTAGGATTAGAAATGCCTTACTAACTTAACTTAGGCCCTCATTAGAGCACATTAGGATTAGAAATGCCTATAGGATTTTCCCGAGTTAAATTTTTTCTTTAATATATCATTATAACCTAACTAACCCTCAGACAAGCTCACGTATCCACCTATGCCAACCACTACTATGTTTACTTGATGTAAAAATCATAGTATGTCAAGTCAAGGTAATAAATATATTTTTACTAAGAAAACTAGTACTATACTACCCTATACTTGCTACAAAACCCTAAATGCACCTACGTGTTTCCAATTAGTTTTAAAACCCTAACTACCTATCTGAATTTACATGCAAAGTGCTTAAGACTTAGATATAAGTTAGAATAGATACCTTAGGATATATTAGAACTCTTAAGATATAGTACAACCCCTAGAAACTTAGGTACAAGTCATATAAACACAAAACCTTAATTCGGTCATAACTTCCCGAAACTAGGTCAAAACTAGGTTAAAACTTTACCATAAGCTACCATCACTTAGTATAAGCTACTAATAGTTACTAAACATCATTAGGACATTAATTAAGATACTAAAACATAGATAAAATCCTAAACACTTATAAAACAAAACTAGATTAAAACTTGACCTAAACACTTAAACCATGTTACTTAAACACCTTAATATGAACAAGCAACCACCCTAGCACCTTAATATACCTAAGCTAGCACCNATCACCCCATAGCCATGTTTGCTCAGCCCCCCCCCACTGCACGACACCTAGGCAGTCGTTCCATGCCAAACCGCCTTTACGCGACTATAAATACCCCCTCTCCTCTCATTCTTCCTCATACCTCTCCTCTCCCTCTCTACCTCTCATTTCTGTAATACTAAGTGGTTAGAAGCAATAGGAAGCAAGTAGCTAGGCCTTGGTTTGGTTGTGTTGCATTTTGAAGTCGTGCGAGCCAAAAGAAACCCTAGAAACCCTAGATCCTTAGTTCAGCTCTCCCTCGACCTAGGTAACCCTTAATTTACGTCCAATTAGTCTTAGAATAGGCTTAGATACTTAGTACATGCTTTAGATAGTTAGTAGATTGCCATGCATGCATGTTTACTCTCGTTACCCTAATTTTAGGTTGAATTGCATGTTTACGTGTTATATAGCTTTCCTACTTGATATAACTTGCATTATGTGGCTTATTTGAACTTATATGAATTAGATATAAGCTTAGAAACTAGATTGCCATGCTAGAATTAGAATTATATGCATTTAGGACTAGTTTTGCAAATTATTACATGCATAGGGGTATATATTGTAAATTCCTGAAACTATAAAGTCTAGGGACTGTTTTTGACATTTCCTAGAAGATATTAGTGTAAGGACTAAGTTTGCAATATATTAAACCTTAAAATAAACTAATAAAACAAATATAAAACTAAAAGGACTAAAACTGCAAATAGTATAAACATAAGGGTAAAAAGGGTAAATAATAGAAATTAGATAATCTAGGAACTATATGTGCTATTTCTTTAAAATATGATAGTTTAGAGACTAAATATGCAATAGTTAGAAAGTTATATGCCTATTTGTTATAAGTTTATAACTTTAGGGTAGAAAACGTAAATATATATATATAAAGGGTAAAAATGGACTATTTTCATAAAACATAAAAACCTATATAAGTTAGAAGCATAACACAATACTAGGGAGCTTCAAGCGAGGAGTACTATGTGGATATTTCGTTTTGACGAGTTTGTTGGGTTTACGAATTAAAGTGCCCTGACTCCTCGAACGATTATTGCATATACTTCTGAGATATGATGGCCTGAACGGTGTTATGTTATAACTAAACCCTAATAACAACATAACTCATTAATAGGGAACTTTATGTGAGGAGTATTAACTTCTGAATTATGATGGCCCGAACGGTATTATGCTGATCACATAATACAATACTAGGGAGCTTCATGTGAGGAGTCATATACTTCTGAATTATAATGGCCCGAACAATGTTATGCTATATATAAAAACCTAAATAGTAATTAGTTAAGAAAACCTAGACTAAGACTTGACATACGCATACCCACACTACCCCTGGATACGTGAGTAAGTTGTCTAAACCCATACTTAAACTACCTAGAGACTCAGGTGAGTTTTCATAGCCTCACACCCTTTTAAATGCTTTTTAAATGTTTTACAAACCCTGTGAGGGGGATACATGCTTTAAAACCAAATACAAGTCTTTGCTCTGGTTATTGCACGAGTAAACTAACAGCCATCATTACATAACCTAAAATTCATGAATCTAATCGTTTGGAAGGTTTTATCCAAACGAACGCGAATATAGTTGATAGATCTATTGGAGTTTGACAACTCCCGTTGGTATTAACACCCCACTAGGTGGTACCAATAAGTACTATATTTGAACCCACTAAAGGTTTAACTTTGGCAAGTTATCCTTCACATCCCCTCATGGTTTGGTCTGCAGACCCCATGACCCGGATCGTTAACGTGTGGTTCATGAGCTTAGTGCAATATACCTTATTTCTAACACTAACCCTTTTCCACACAGAGTTTAAGCTGAACTCTGTGGAACTTGTATTTACTCTTTACTTTTTAAACCTATGACTCTCACTCAACATACGTGTTGACTTTTAAGCATGTTATCTTAGGTAATTAGGCACTATAGGAACCCTGGCACGGAGAACCACTGGACATGAGGACGTCCAGAATAGTTATCATTCATTAATTTTGTGTCATAAAACGTATCTTAGGGACCTCTCTTTTGGTAAAAGTATATCTTTTGCTGTAAAAACTCTGATGAATAAATGAATGATAACAACCTTTTTCAAAAACGTCTCTTTTCGAGTCGTTTTCTATTATCTTGTCTTTGTTTCCATGAGTAATACCCCAAACACTTTATCCACTGCGATCAGTGAAAAATGGGGGTGTTACACCTTTGTTGACTTTTCTTCCAAAATAGATGCTAAGGGGCTGATTCTGTCAATTTCCAAACTTGAGGGGCCATTTCTGCCAATTTTGCAAACTTTTGCTCCAAGGACTATTACTGGTATTCTGTGATTCCACAAGGTGTGTTTTGACAATCTGAGCTCAAAAATGATAATTTGCTTCCCCGGCTTTGGCTTTTGACATGTTTTCCAAACTCGTGCTCGTTTTTGTCCTTTTTGGTCTGATTTATGCCAATTTCTGAAATATCCGTTCCTGCACGATCACAAACACAAAAACACAATATCTTTGGAATTTATGGTTAGTTTGTGTCTGTTTTGGTCTTAATTTGGTCAAGAAAAGATGTGTGAATAAGCACACATCAATCATACCTAAGGACTTTCTAATACTATCTATTCGGTATTGTCCTTGGGTAGATCCCTCCGGCTCTGGCAGATCATAGGACGGTTTTCCTAACCTTAGCCACCTTATAACTTCATGACTATCCTATGTTGCCATCAACCAAATCATTGAAAATTCTCTCAAAGTATTTATGATTAAGAAACACATTTTTGCTAACACTTTGAGAGTTTTATGATTTTCAAATGCTCCCCCTTAACATGTGCTCATAGATTTTTGATAGAAATTTGCACATGTCGGGGTGAGTTGCACTTTTTGAATTGATCCACTCTTAATAGACATATACCCGAGGGACACGTTTACGTTGCTTAGTTAAAGGGATCCATTATCAGCTTTTAGGTGATAACTAGCCCTAATAACTAACTTGAAGTTGTTAACATTCCTTAATATGGAAGTTAGACCCGTCAAAGTACACATCTAAGAAGAGCTTCTTGAAACGGTACTTTCTACTTGGATAAATCCTTTCGAATACTAACAGTTGTGTTTCGTCAATTCAATTGTTAAGTCTGAGTCAAGCTCACATGAGATGCCAAATTCTTTTGTCACCGAAAGCCATTTTGCTCCCCCTCATTATGTGCATTCATATATAAAAGAGTTTGGCACATATGGGAGAGCCTACATTTGATTCCAAAACATCACATTTTTATCAGATTTCTTACATAAATCACATTCTCTCCCCCGATCACAAATTTCAAATCATTTGAGATTTTGTGATCCCAATTGATTTAAGTAAGTTTTTAAAATATTTGGGAGAAAGATGTGGACTGATTTAAACATATACTGATAACGAGACGAAACTTTTACTCCCCCTTAATCATGGAGGGAGTCTGTTATGTGTCAGAGATGATGAGTTTTTGAAATGATTTAGAGTTTAACGAGAAACTCATGAAAAGTTCATATGTTGACACATAACATAAAAATCACATTTTTTATTCAGTGCTGACTACGTACACAAAAGCTTGTTCTGGTGATAGTTTAAGATTTTGAAATCACTCTCCCCCTCAATCAATGACCCATTTAGAATTTTTGAAAAATCGTTGTCATTGATTGAGTGATTTTAAGAAACGTTTCAATTCTGATTGATTTCCAAAATTGCATGGTACCACCAAGTTTTTCACAAACATTTTCCAGAAAAATCATAAAAGGGAAAATATTTGCGATGGAAAGAAGACTTCTCATCTTTATCAAGAAATAATGCACTGAAGCGTACATAATTTTGAAGGAATCCTCACATAGTGAGGGACACAGACACCCCAATTGTTCATGGTTACATATAATTAAAGTATAGAGTTTAGAATTTTCAAATGTTACATCACCCTACACATAGCCTAAACTTAGTAGTGCCAAAAGAAACTAAAGACTTCATTCAGTTCTTTGTAGAAGTCGGTAGTCACCTTCACGAACTCTACCACCCACATAGCACTCCAGACTGCGAAAGATTCTCCTCAACTTTAGTCGCTTCTGAATCGCGTGAAGAAATTTGTTGTTCAGCTCCAAGTCATGGTCCGTCCAGTGGTTGGTATACCTTCACGGCCTAGCTGAGTAGACTTGATACTCTTTCACTCTGAAGTCCAATGCCTCATCGACCATTTGCAAAGTACCATCACTAAACTTGTGCAGTTCCTTGAAGCGCATGACCATAGGAATGTTGTACCTATCTCTGAACACTACTGCCATCGGAGATTCGATGACAGTATAGTCCGTTACGGGTTCCATATTAGCAACTTCCCATTGAGGCCTTGTGAGATTGAGCTGAGACAAATAGCTTTCGATGATAAGTTGGAAGTCTTCGACACGTTTCCTTATAACAATTCCCCTGACCCAGTGAAGAACAGCAAACACAAGTGCTTTCTTTTCCCTCGGTGGTAGATGATGCAGTTTTCCTTGAAGATGAAGCAGGTACAGGTCTTCAAAGTCATTAGGGCGAAGATGCTTGAAATCACCTTGAGAGATTGCATAATCCTTGAAATCAGCCCGGCGAAGAACAATGTTCTTCAGGTAGTCATACCCGTATATGGAATTTATCTGGACCTTGACAACACTGATGATCTGGAGTGGCGATCGAATAGACTTGCAGTCACCTTTAGCTTGAAACCTGTCAACATAGAATTGTTGTTTCTTAAACCACCAGTGAGAGATCCCAAGGGAGGCAGCAACATCATATTCACATTCTTCAGTGATCCACATCCCGTCCGGAACTAGCTGTTCCAGTCCAACATCTTGATAGTATGCAGCTTTCATTTTAGTGATGGACAGTGCATATTTACATTGCTTGCTACCGAATTGAAGGTATTCAAGATCCTTATTGAAAAAGAACTCGACCTGAATTGTGACATGACCTGGTGATCCACCCAGAGCGAGTGGATTGTTGTAATTGTACTTCCTAATCCCGTCATCAACTATATCATTGAACATCTTGTGGCACTCCTTCATCTGATATTGAAGATGAGTCACATCAGAATGAAACACTTTGACAATATCATATGCTAGTCCTTCCAGATCTTTCTGTGTCAGTTTCGATAATCCTCGCTTTTCACAAAACCACTTAATAAACGTTCCCATATCTCCAGTTTGTGCAAGTAGTGAATCTTCAGCAGGAGGTACGATGCTGCTAGTGATGACATTAGCCCAGTTGTTGTCGGAAGTCAATTGATCGGTGGCAGAAACAGACCAGTTTGGCTCAGGAGTAGGTGGACTGATTGGTCTCAAAACCAACAGGTATTGTCACACGAGCTGGCCACTTGTGAATGGCCAACCGTAACAAAGATAACCTGGAAGTCTAAGACCAACTCAATGAAATCCTGAGGAGTATAGTGTTTCCCCGGGTCGTTAAAGTCCCAACGAGGCTGAAATTGTGTTTTGGAAAACGT
>LBNU01022767.1:1761-17098 GCA_014162995.1 Artemisia annua
GATTCCTCAATGCGCAAGTGACTGCCCAACTCAACAAGAGTTAATTCCTCCTTCTTATGTTTCAGCATATGCTTGAAATCTTTCCAAGAGAGGTAATTTATCAATGATACAAGAGATTGAAATAGCCTCATCCATGTTCATCTTATGTTGTGTGAATCGACCAAGTATACTAAGAAGTTCATTGTATTGTTCCATGACAGGTCTAGAATCGACCATTTTGTAATTGTTAAAATTACTTACAAGGAACTTCTTATTTGATGCATCCTCAACCATATACTTGGCTTCCAAGGAATCCCATAGTTCTTGAGAAGATTCTACATTCTGATAAATATCAAATAGAGAATCAGACATACCATTGAGGATTAAACCTCTGTAGACATAATCATCATTCTCCCACTTGCTTCTTGCTCTCATCTGTTCCATAGTAGCATCATCCCCATAATCTTCAGGAATAGCAGTAGTCAGAACATACACCACATTCATACTTGACAACAAGAAGTGCATCTTCTGAAATCAACACCTTCAAACTTTTCCAACTTGGAAAAGTTAGCAGCCATTTGTCTCATAGCAGCAGCCATTGATTATCACTAAATAGTTTCTATTGATTGTTGGTTATTTAGGGTTTACAGGTGTTCCTATAACAGGGTTAAGATAATCAATGAGTACCGGATATTCACTTGAAATCGTGTTGTCACTTTCCAATAGAAACTATTCGACCCTATGCCTGGGTTACACGAATATCTCTATGGGATAAGACCAAGTGATGTTCTTGTTTTAGGCATAAATCAAGAACAGAAGCGTATTCAAATGTTTAGGGTTTGTATGTTTCGTATATCCATGCAGAATGTTATGACCTCTATTTATAATAGAGAATACTCAAACCCTAGCCCATGGAATTATGTATAATTAACGGCCCATTAAATATATCATAATACTTTCCGTAATAGTAGGAATCAGTGATTAAAACGAGCAGCAGAATCTCTACACTATCAGCAGAATCCAATGTTAGCAGAATCCAATAGCAGCAGAATCACACCAGCAACAGAATCACACCAGCAGCAGAATCAGATTTACACTAGCAGCAGAATCAGATTCACACTAGCATCAGATTCTCAACATAACCACTATTGAGTCAGGGGATTCAGTGACCAAATGGGTGTACACTCCATACCTCCAAACCCATTACCAGGTGTGAATTAATCCCTCAAGTGCACTAAATTTTCCAACACCACATAGGTTTATGCACAATTTTATGCCTCTTAATCATAGATTTCGAAAGATTTTAAAGGCGTCCTTGATTCGTAGAGGAGAATAGCAATGGGAAAGGCAAAAGGAATATAAAAAGAATATAAAGGTAATCAAATTCATTACACCTAAGTTAGTGGGTAATGACCCATTACCCAAAAGTGGGTAATATGTGATTGCATTATATAGTACCGAGCATAATAATTCATTATGTTACTCATTCCTTATGGCTCATACTCTTAACCAAGCACACTCTAAAATATTTCTTTCTTTATATACAACTAAGCGAATACTTGCGTAAATCGGTGATGTATAACAACAAATATTATACATGCGAACTTGTGATTTTAGTGTGACCCTTTATAAAACACTTACAGGTTCAGTTTAATTTGTTGTGCGAAAAAGAATGCATGAGCTATAAACGAAAATTGATAAAAGTTTGAAGATTAATCAATATTTAAACTATTACTTTAGTTGCGAATCTAATTATTATTTTTAATAAAAAGTATTTTGGGTATAATACATTATTTATTTTTTTTTGAAAAAGCAAAGATATTATACGCCACTAGGCAAAAGAAAGAACACAGAAACAAGAAACAACATCCAAACCAAAGGGCTCAAAGCACGAGCCCAAAATTGTTCATCTATATACAAGGAGCATAGATAACAAAACTAAAATTAAGTCACTGCATCTGGATGTTGAATCCATGAATTCCACGAGGACAGCTTGCGTGGAGCACGATTAGAGATCCATAAAAGAGATTGTCGCTGAACCGCAGGGAATATATCATCACGTCGGGCAGAGATGGCCTCTTCAGTAGAAGTTGCATGAATGATTTTGTTCCTCCAAGCCCAAACGTACCAGATGAAAGTCATACAAACGGCATGAAAGACTTTAGACTTCCTCTTATTGAGAGAAAAATTTGAGACTCCTGTTAAGATATCATCCAAAGAAGGGTGAAATGTAGGTGGAGCCTTCCACCAACTCCAATCTTCAGCCATATAATCTTGATTTTTGGGCACGAGTAAAAACAGTGATCACGGGTTTCAGCATTATCATCACAGAAAACACAAGAAGGATTGTGAATTTGTATGCCTCGTCGAGATAGATTAGATCTGGGTGGAAGACGATCTAAGAAAACCCGCCAAACACAATATGTTTATTTTACGAGGAACCCATGAATTCCATGGAAAAACTTGATCCAACGCATTTGTATAACAAGCAAGAATCTTCTTATCATAGCAGTCGAGAGAGGATCTCGCTGTAAAAGCACCCGAGTGTTCTAAAGACCAGACCCATTTATCATCTTGAGAAGGGGTTAAGGCAAGGCCGTTAAGAAGGTTTAAGAGCGAAGAAACTTCCCCATCAGATCTGCCAATGGGATGCCGACGCCAAGCCCAATTGGCCTGCCAAAACCCATCCACAAAGACCCATCTATCCGAAACTAAGCAAGATTTATTCGTCTCTAGGGCAAATAGCCGAGGAAAACGACATCTTAAAGGGCCACAATCACTGATCCAGTTGTCGTACCAGAAGGAAGTTTTGTTTCCGTTGTATATTTTCTTAACCATAAGGTTATTAAACGAGGGATCTAGATGCTCAAAGTTCAAACAACAGGGCTAGATTGTACACTGTATAGATTGTGCACTGTATAGATTTACATGCTTTACGAGGCTAGATTGTTAGCTTACATAATAATGGGCTTAAATGCTTTAGGTGGATTCAGAAGAAGGATTTTTTTTTTTTTTTTTTAATTATTATTTTTTAATTATTTATTTATTTATTTTTAATAATTATCATCAACGATATAAAATCATAAACAAACAAAAAAGCCTTATACACGTTATAAGTTTAACCCATTTACCCATCACGAGTAAATGGCAAACTTTCTAAGTTAAATTTACTTGAAAAGTTGCTTGCAGATAATGTTTCAAAGGAAAATGTCAGAAGTACATATTTTCACTAAATACCTATGTTTTATATAATAAAACAAAACTCTCATCAAAAAAATTTCATTTAAACAAATGAAACTATTCCTTTTTTAGTAATAATTTTTTATTATGATTTTAATTATAATTTTTTTTATTAAAGATAATCATTTAAAAAGTTTAATCCTATCGTTAGTTGCATCTTATCTTTATCTTTTGTGTTTATCTTCTACTTATTTAGTATATCAACAAAACAAATTTATTATAATTTTTTATTATTAAAGATAATCATTTAATAAGTTTAATCCTATCGTTATTTGCATCTTATCTTTATCTTTTGTGTTTATCTTCTACTTATGTAGTATATCAACAAAACAAATTTAAAGATTATTTTTTTTTAATAAATAAAAATATATCAATCAAAAATTTTTTAAAAAAAACCCGCGCGTGCGCGGTATTATAACTAGTTTTTTCATAAAGAAAAATCCAAAATACTAACGAATTTCTAAAAAGTCGCAAGGTATACCTTGTGAGTCTCACCTAGCGAAATGAAATTGCTTATTATTTGCAGCGAATTAAATTAGAAATTGATTTGAATTATTAGATTTTTATTTTTGTAAGGTTTTGCGAAAAGGAAAAATCTTTAATAATGTATCATACTTGTCACAAAAATTACTTTTGTGTAGCGTACAAAAAAAGTAGTTTTTTGATGTACTGAACTTTCATTTTTGTCCTTTTTGATGTATTTTCGTGACTTTTTTGCCCTTAAATTTTTAATATTTTGAGGGGCAAAAATGTCAATAGTACATAAAAAAGGCCAAAAAATGAAAGTTCAGTACATCAAAAAGCTATTTTTTTTGTTCGCTACACGGAAGTAATTTTTGTGACAAGTATGATATATTTTTTAAGATTTTTCCCTTTGCGAAATGATAACTAAAATTTAGTTCGGGTTAAGATCTTCTCAATTTGAGTCAAAATATTTATCAATGGCAAATAAGTTAAATGCCTAAAACTTTTTCTTTTAATAAAAATCAAGAGTCCGCTTGTTCATTTTCACTCACAACAAAACTCTACATAATTAATCATGTTTGACCACAACTTAAGATTGATGATTATTCTGTGATAGTATGCACGTTTATTTTCTTGATCTTTGCGTTAACTAAAAAAAAAATACTAATGTTTGGAGTGTTCACACCTTGTGATTTTTTTCATAACTTGAAAATTTTCAACCTATTTCTAAGAATTTCGTAAATAGTCCGCAAGTATTGCGATTTTTATGTGTATCTTATCTTTTCTGATGAAAAATGCGCATTTAAGGAAAAATAGTGTTGGAAATGGGTAATTTTGTGATTTCCTTTTTTTATACAATTATAATAAATAAAGAAGAGCTAGAAATATAATAGAACAAGGTATTTGCGCCTGCCGCGTTGCGGCGGGTACTTTTGATTAAACGAATATGGATTAATCAGATTCTTGACATCACTGGAAAAGAACTTGAGCTGTAAGCATCAAGGTCAAACCTTCAGGTGGAAAGTGAACGGATGTCTTTGTGTGGAGGAGTTGGCCCTTATAGTTTTAAAAAAAATTAGGATAATTTTTAAAGTTATTTGATAGGTTAAGAGGGCATTTTGAAAGTTCTTTTACTTCAAAACTATATATACTAAACTTCAACATTTTTTATAAAATTGTGCGTACGTAAAAAGCATATTAATATTGGGCTTGTTCTGTTCGTTATCGAGAGGGCTTTTTGCCAGTATTTTTTTTGTTCAAGAAACCGCTAGATATCTGTTAGATATTTGGCAAACAAAATTTGTTATATAAAAAAGTCATAAATATTAAAAAGTTCAAGGTATGTTTTGTAAGTTTTATTTTTTTTACTAATAAAATTTATTTATTTATTTATTTATTTTTTTTTTAAATAATTTTAAATGTTCTTCCTTTATTATTATGTATAATTACAACAACATTCAGTGATAACACTGATAGAATGACCCTTAAAAAGCTACAACGACTATAGTTTCACTAAAACATCATAAAAACTACAATGACCCTGTAGAGGATTCAACCATTTAAGGAGAATACACTGCCATCCAACCTTACCATAACAAATAATTACTTGCGGGATAATTTTTAGCATGAAACACGTGAAAAACTAACCACAACCTTAATAATCGAGACAAAATCAACTAAAACTTCAAACGTGCTATATAAAGTTACACTTGGTCATGACACACATTAAGTGTAAGGATGGCTACTCACTTAATCATATTTCCTCAACATGTTTTGGAAAATGTCTTGTTTCATCGATGATAACTAAAGTATTTTCAATCAAAGATAAAAGAATGATTTTGTCTTTCAAAAAGATTTGCTAATAATATATTTATCAGAGTAATATATTTTTTTTCCTAAAACTTTTGTAAAAACTTATAATCCAAAGCCTAAATGATACAGGTATTTAGAATGAACCCAACCAGCCTCCCCACTGGTTCACTCTTTTATTATAACAATAGCTAATGATTATTTACAATACATATATAAGAGAAAAACTAATTATGATTTTAAGGTTCCTCTCAACTCAGGTAACAAAAAGAGATGAGAGAAAAACACACAGTAAACAATAGAGAGAATCAACCTCAGCCCTTATATCTTTATTAACTCTTTAGCCTCCAAGTCTTCATAACTTGACAACTTTAGTCCTTCTTGGTTTGAGCGGATACACTATAGGCTTGAACAATAGATGAGTGACAACAAGGCCCATGTGATTCAGCTGAAGCCTAGCCTTCCAACAACTTTATCATCAAAGATGTACTCTCTCACAATTTTGATATCAAAAAGTATATAAAAAGCTTTACTATAACTATTATGTATCTAAAATAACATTGCCAGAATGGGATTAAGAACTCTTTGTATTTGAAGTATTTTTGAATAAGAAAAAAAAACATATTTCGATACCAAAAGCTATTAATATGGATGTCGAAAGTACTCGAAACTAACGGGTATAACTGAAACCCGAACTCTTTGCGGGTGAGTTCGGGCACTTTTGGTATAATTTTTTTTCCGGGTTGGTGATGTGTTGTGATAATACCCAGTATCTAATTTCATACCTATATCCGTATACCCGAATCTATTCCTGCTTTATTGCTATTATAATTACTTATTGTATAATATATAATTTCTTCGATTACATTCTTCTACATAAGAATTTTTATGATGTAACAAATTTGGATTTTGTACATGTATTGTTAGAAACGTTAAATCGTCTCTGATATTGAAAACGTTTTATTTAACTTTTAAATTTCTTAAATATATTAAGGTGTTTTGTTTTGTTTTTTCATTGGGTTTCAATCTCAATCAATCTTTATACTAGTCATTTTGTCTACCAAATATTCAGTTGAGGATAACCGACACTTACGAGAAAACTTGAAAACCGATATAATAATATTAAGAGGTATCTAATGAATAATGGTGGGTATGAATGTGAATATTATAAATGGGTGCGAATGCATTAAAAATTTAAAACCCGCCCCAAACCTAACCCGTTGACGTCCAACGCTATTATAGTACCTTGTTATTATTATTACTATTAATTTTTTTAACAGATTATAGTGCTTTGTTTATATCGGAGTCTTTGGAGATATCAAGAAACAAAAAAGTAACGTGTTTGTCACATAAACATTTGTTTCTTCTTTACTTGTAGCTCAAATAACAAAGTACAACCACTATATTTGGTCTTACCTCATAGGTGACATCATCAAACTTGTGTTAGGTAAGTTAGAGCCACCACCCATCTAGTTTGTTGAAACTTGAAACACTCCCCACTTCCATAGCTACATCCTTTACCCAAAAGGGTTTCACAAAACCTCAAGAAAACAAAAACAAAGACCAACAAACATGGGCTTGTATACTACGTTAACCAATATGATAACTGAATACACAGGGCTATCACCAGCAGCCTTTTTCACCATAGCAGCTCTTATGTATGTTGTCTACAAAGTTGTTTCTGGTATGTTTGTGGCGGCTGATGCTTACGTGGAAGTGAAACGTGACCAGGAGTATGTACTGCGTGAGCCTGTTCAGATAGGTGATATTACTGAAGAAGAGCTTAGACCTTATGATGGGTCTGATCATAGTAAGCCTTTGTTGATGGCTATTAAAGGAAAGATCTATGATGTTTCTCGCTCCAGGTGATTTTTACTCTTTTTTTTTACTCCTTATTTAGAAAGTTAATAATTTAGTGTTTTTNTTTTTTTTTTTTTTTTTTTTTTTTTTTTTTTGCAATTTGAGAGTGATTGTGTGAAATGATAACTGTTTAGAGTGTTTGTGAATGCAATATGCCAATATCCCTGAATAATCATATAATCCTTATGAGCTTTTAATGAGATGCAATTGAAGTTAACCACTCAGGGATGCCAAGTAGTAAAAAGCTAGGGACTATCATCACCAAAATGTGAGAGGTCTCAAGTTCGAATCGTGTTCGGTGCAAAGAATCCTAAAGTGGTCTTGCCAATTTCCCAAAGGGGATGGCTTTACCTGGTTTGAGTTTATGTGCGGTGTTCGGGATTGCTTATTTTTGCTTCTTATGCATCTGCAACGATTAATAAATAACCACTTATATGTTTCTTCGAATAAGTACTTTAGGAAATAGTGTTAGGATTTGTGTTTGGATGACACAAAACCGCTTTTGCTTAAATGTAAGCGGATAAGAAGAGAAAAGTAGGTATTCCAAACACCCCCTTGATGTGCAAAGAAAAAGTTTTATCCAAAGTTCCAAACTAGAAGCTTGATAGCAGTGATTAGAAAGAGTAAATTATGAAATTATCTTTGAAAACACAATGGCAAACGCATAACACTTACCAAAGTATAGTCATCTACCATAGAATTGTCACGCTTGGTTGGGTGAATTGTTTTGATACAGTTTTGATTCTCCGATAAAATAAGAGAATGGATCCTTATAAAACACAGGTAGAATCAATGACAGAATGGTTTGATACAATATTTTGGGGGAAGGTATGCTTAGATGTTAGAAGGTGATTGTATCCATAGCTTTGGATTAGTAATTATCTTTGAATGAAATCTTGAATGTTTTTTTTACAATTCGTCATGAGTTATTTTACTAATGAAACAATGAAACTCCTTATTTAGAGAAGTAGTATTATCAAAAGCATATAGCAACACAATTAGTTGGAGTATTTATTTTTTATACATGTATACTCCTTTATCCGCATCTATTCGATCATGCTGTAGAAGGTCGGTCACTTAAGTCCACTTAGCGCTTTTTGGAGCACTATGGTTATAGACATGGTAGTAAATCTTTATACGATGTCAATACTGTGCTAACAAGGATGCATTTGCATTTGATTTGAATATGTTGTAAAAAAGATGGAAACTGTTAAGATTAGCATGGGATGCCCCAAATGCCCATATGGACATTATTGAATCTTGTGTGGTAAGAATTTTCATGCTTTTAGTTTCCCAAGCTCTAGAGAAAATGAGAAGAAAATAAATAAACTTTTAATATGGTTTTGATATTTCTTCAAATACTTGATAAGATCAAATAAAATCTTACAAACGATGAGTTACTAGTGCTCTTTGGCTATGTTAAGCTGCAGAGACTCGTAGACGTGACACTATAATTCAGAATACAACTTAGCTACCGCGTAGACTATTATCTCTGTTTATAGGGCATCCTACATACATATAAGTATGTTATAAATGGTTAGTTAAAGTATAGCTCATGTGAATTGTGATAGCCAGCTATTTGATAGATGTCATTTAACTCTCTTTAGATAGATGAAAATGTAATTGTACTTTTAACATTTGTTTCAGCTACATGCTTACACTCTCATACTCATGTCAAGTACTTCATCATCATCCAGCCTTAATTAATTTATCTCGTAAGATGTCACTATCTGTCAGTTTGTCATTTTCCTCGTTCTGTTTTCCAAAATACACAGTTACATAATTTAGTTTGATTAAAATTGGAAAAGTGTATAGGTGTAGACTTTATGAACCCTTTTGTTTATTCTATTGAAAATGTGGAACGATATTGATACTGAATAGTTGGATGTGTTATATGATTGGTGGGTAGTCGATTTAGTTAGTTTTCATTATATGCACACAATCTTCTTGAAACACAATAGTAACTTATTTATAGGGGTTTCAATATTACGAGACTTGCAACATCTATATTTCTGAGTCAAATTCAAGATTATTTCAAGGGTTCTACTCTATATGTATTCAATATATAGGGGTTTTCAGAATTTCATACTAGTTGAGAATGATGAGATGAGTCGTACAATTCAACTTTCATGTGACACTTGAGTATGTCATTGACTTATCGTAGTATATGCATCTCAATTTTAAGAATACTCTAGTGTAGTGATTATTCATTGCATCAGAAAACTTCAAGTTGTCAACCCTCATAAGTCATACCTAATGGCAGAATGGAGGCTCAGGTAATGGGTCAAAACGCACAGGATTAGGTAATGGGTCACAATACACAATTATTTTCTAGTTTGGTCGTGTTTGGCTAACTTGCAAGCACTCTTTGCTATTCTTATTTATTTTAGTGATAAATACTTGATGATCAAATATGATTACAAAACATTGTTAATAAACTAGTAAATATAAAATCTTTTTTAGCGCCGTGCTTTAGAAGATTTTATGATTTGAATCCATTTGACTTTGAAACTGGAGTACTGCTCGACTCAGTTTCTTTTTAGTTAGATTTTTGTAGCATAACCTGTTTTACCCATTGTGGATAAAACATACATTGAATTGAACCATTTGTATAATGGGTCGAAATTGCCACATTTACCCAATACTAATTCAAGTTATAAACAAATGTTTCAGGATGTTCTACGGTCCTGGTGGCCCATATGCATTATTTGCTGGTCGTGATGCTAGCCGCGCCTTAGCTTTAATGTCATTCGAGCCTTCTGACCTCACAGGGAACATTGATGGACTTGGTGCATCTGAGCTTGAAGTTCTTGAAGACTGGGAAGCTAAGTTTGAGGAGAAGTATGTGAAGGTCGGGCAGTTAGTCTCAGAAAAGAAAACGGCGCCTGTAGTTGATGATGAGGCTGTTGGTAATGATAAATTGCAGGAGGATCAGACTAAAGAGGATTAGGACCCAACTGATATGGCCTTTGTAATTGTGGGTGTTTAACCTGGTGGGGAATATATGTTGTGTGAATTTAGAAATTACAGCTTTAAGAATCATATTCTGTGCAAAAGTTTTGTAAGAGTACTATAATGGCAAAACTTGTAACTTCTTGGTTACCAACGTTTCCGATTACCACACGTTGCCGTTGCCTATCCCCATCCATTTTTAAAGAACTAGGTTACAAGATTGAGTTTGGGTGTATGGATGTGTGTTTGATGATGAATGATAACGACCCATTTGTGTTTTAACTATGGGTTTTCAGATATAAATTTTGGTTTCATTTAAAGGAAGCATAGTAAAAAAGAAAAATGATTGAGAGACTTAAAAACTTATAACTACTTTTTTGCATAACTTGTGTGGCTTTAGTTTATTGGATCATACACAAGTGGGTTATGTTATTACAACCAATGGTATTAACATTCAACTTTAGTTGTAAAATTAGGCTCAACTTTCGGTCTCTTAATCACTGAAAAA
The DNA here is from genome assembly GCA_014162995.1 of Artemisia annua. Taxonomy (NCBI): domain Eukaryota; kingdom Viridiplantae; phylum Streptophyta; class Magnoliopsida; order Asterales; family Asteraceae; genus Artemisia; species Artemisia annua. Next base: position 12,575 of record LBNU01022767.1, read on the forward strand.
GAAAATGAGTGTTAAGTGTTGACAAAAAAGAAAATTAGGCTCAACTTTCGGTCTCTTCTACCCATTGGACAGTCTTGGTGATTTTGATGCTTACAAGCTGTTTATTGTTTCTTGCACCACCATTTTGGGGAGGTTTAAGGGAAAGATACACTCTTTTCCTTGTAAGAATATATGATACGAGATAATAATCAACTGTTGTATTCCTCGAGATATGCCAACATAAGGTTACAATATAAAGGATATTACAAGTATGTAAGATAAGTGATATAAGGATAAGTGAGATAATATTGGTTTTGTATTGTCTGATGATAAAACATACATGCGACACCTATATATAGGATACATGATACAAGGATAAGACCATGCTAGCCATGCAACAACTAAGCCTCATAAATATACAACTAATGAATTACAATTAGACAACTAATGGTGAGTAGGATAATGTTAATCCTCCAACTAATGATGAGTAGGATAATGATAATCTTCCAACTAACACTCCCCGCAGTTGGAGCGGGAGGAAGCCGGACGCTCAAACTGGATCTAAAATCTTCAAATAAGGCTGAAGGAAGTCCTTTGGTGAAGATATCTGCATACTGATAACGGGAGGGTACATGAAGAACACGAACCTGACCAACATTAACCATGTCACGGACAAAATGTATATCAATCTCAATATGTTTGGTCTGTTGATGTTGAACATGGTTGGCAGACAAATAGATGGCACTAACATTATCACACTATACAAGAGTGGCAGTAGAAAGAGGAGAATGCAGCTCACGAAAAAGGTTACGAAGCCATGCAGTCTCAGCTACAACATTAGCAACACCCCGGTATTTGGCTTCGGCACTAGAACGGGAGATGGTGTGCTGTCGTTTTGAAGACCAAGAAAGTAGATTATTGCCCAGAAAAACACAGTATCCTGAAGTAGACCGTCGTGTAGATGGACAACCCGCCCAATCTGCATCGGTGTATCCAACTAGAGAAGTGGTAGAGGATGAATATAGGTGTAATCCAAAATCCAAAGTCCCTCGAACATATCGTAAAATACGTTTAAGGGCAGCTAAATGTGGCTCGCGAGGATCATGCATGTAAAGACAAATCTGTTGAACAGCATATGAGAGATCTGGTCTGGTAAATGTGAGATATTGAAGACCTCCTGCAAGACTGCGATATAAAGTTGGATCCTGAACTGGAACACCTTCGTGACCCAGTTTGGATTATGTATCAACTGGTGTTCGAGAACGGTTACAGTTGGCCATATGAGCACGCTCAAGGAGCTCAGTAGCATATTTCCGCTGAGATAGAAATAAACCTGTAGAATGCCGTGTAGCAGAAACACCAAGGAAGTAATTAAGTAGTCCAAGATCAGTCATGTCAAACTCACTATGCAGGGAGGCAATGATCTGTTGTAGAAGAGCTGTAGAAGAGGCTGTAAGAATAATATCATCCACATATATAAGTAGGTAAGCAACTTGAGAGCCGTGTTGAAGAATAAATAAAGAAGAGTCACAACGACTATGGTAAAATCCAACTCTGGTAGCATAACCTGCAAATCTCTGAAACCAAGCAGGAGGTGCTTGCTTCAGTCCATATAAAGATCTCTGCAATAGACAAACATGATGAGGGTACCGGGGATCCACAAATCCCGGAGGCTGATGCATATAGACTGTCTCAGATAAATCACCGTTAAGAAAGGCATTCTTAACGTCAAGCTGATGAATAGGCCACTTGCGAGATACCGCAAGACTGAGAATAGTGCGGATGGTAGCCGGTTTAACAACCGGGCTAAAAGTCTCGTCACAATCAATACCAAGTTGCTGACTACTGCCATTAGCAACCAAACGAGCCTTATAGCGGCTCAAAGTCCCGTCAGCATGAAACTTATGCTTAAATAACCACATAGAGCGAACCATATTAACACCATCGGGCCTCGGTACAAGAACCCAAGTACCATTTTTAACTAACGCATTATACTCATCATACATAGCATTACGCCATTGAGGAACTTTAAGAGCAAGAGACGGAGATTTAGGTATAGGGGAAATGGAAGATGTATGTAAAGATAGACGTTGGACAGGTTTGACAATGCCCGATTGAGACCTAGTGACCATATGGTGAGTACGAGTGGTTTCGGTATTGGGCTGTTGATTATGTTGTACATGAGGTGTTGGCAGGTGGGTTGGATCTTGGTGGTTTTGGGTCGTAGATATTGGGCTTGGGGTGATGTCTGATTGGACAGGGGTTATACGGGTAGGGGATTGCGTTTGGTTCGTGGGTGGTGGGGTGTTATGGGTTTGGTGTGGAGAGTTGGGCTGTGATGTGGGTGGGTTGAGGTTTCCGTGAGGTTGAGAGGGAGTAGGGAAGTCGGGATTGTTTAGAAAGTGATTAATAAGTGGGGAAGGTACGGGATCTAAAAAGGTGTACGAGGGTGGGGAGTTGGGTGTCATAGAGCGGTAAGGAAATTGGGTTTCATCAAAGGTGACATGCCGAGAAAGGATAATTTTATTTGTTTCAAGGTCTAGGCAACGGAAACCGCGATGATAGGCGGGATAGCCCAAGAAGATACACGGGGTAGCGCGTGGGGCAAGTTTGTGAGGTGAGTGAAGGTGAGGGTAACATAGGCACCCAAAGATGCGTAAACGTGAGTAGTTGGGTTCTTTTTGGAAAAGTCTTGTAAAGGGGATTTCGTTGTTTATAGCGGTTGAGGGGAGAAGGTTTAGAAGGTAGGCGGCCATGTGAAGAGCCTCGACCCAAAAGGAGGGAGGTAGGTGTGCTTAAAAAGAAGTGTACGAATGACATTATTGATGGTTCGTATCATTCGTTCGGCCTTGCCATTTTGTTGAGATGTTTTTGGGCAAGAAAATCTAAGTTGTATACCATTATTAGCAAAAAGTGTGTGGAGTCGGTTGTTGTCGAACTCACCACCATGGTCACATTGGAAGCTCTTAATTTCGCATTTAAATTGATTTTGAACATACTTACGAAAATGCAAGAATTTATCGAACATGTCAGATTTAGAACGCAAGGGATATATCCACAAATAGTGAGAGAAGTGATCAAGAAATAAAACATAGTATTTAAAACCACTAGAACTAACAATAGGAGAAGTCCATAAATCAGAATGAATGATATCAAAGCAATTTTCAACAATAGAATCTGAACTATGGAAAGGAAGCTTCATATGTTTGCCAAGTTGGCAAGCGTGACAAACTTGTGCAGTCTTTTCTTTATTACAGGAAATAAAATGACGGGAAACAAGAGACCGTAGCACTCCGTCACCGGGATGACCGAGACGTTGATGCCACGTGGAGGAACTGGTGGAGACAAAAGCTGTAGGGATAGTTGACGGCTTGGTAACCGGATACAGATCACCCGAGCTGTAACATCTAAGGAGGATATGACGAGTCAGGAAATCCTTTATAGAAAAACCAAAGGCGTCAAATTCAATGGTGCAGTTATTATCCCTAGTAAACTGACGTACATAAATGAGGTTTTTAATTATATTAGGAGTGCCAAGTACATTATGGAGATGTAAAGGGCGATGGAGGGAAGGAATAATGCTATGGCCGGTATTGGTGACCGGAATGGAATTACCGTCACCAACGTGTACAGATGGGAATAAATGCTTATTAAAAATGGTACTTAAATTACTTGTACTAGAATTTAAATGAGAAGATGAACCTGTGTCCATGTTCCATGTCGGATCCTGTGAAGTCACAGTACTAAAGGCGCTCGGGAGAGCAGTAGCTTGTGACTGGTTTGCGATAGGGGCTGGTCCAAGAATCCCATTAGTATAGTAGGCTGTGGGTAGGAACTAGAGGTGGCAATTTAAGACTCATGGGTAAAAGTTGGGTCAAGTTGGGTAAATACTTTTAAGGGGATGGGTATAGTTGGGTATTGTTAAATAATCTAAATGGGTCTAGATGAGTTTAGGTGAATTTTATTAAAATAATAAAGTGGGTCTAGATGGGTCTACTATTATAACTAAATGAGTCTATTATTAAAATAAAGTCAATAATATTCTATGTACTAACCGAACTTGTCTATTTTTTATACGTTTTTATGTATTTTTTACGTTTTTGTACATTTATATACATTTTCATCCGTTTTTTACGTTTTCATCACGTTTTTTACGTTTTCATCACGTTTTTTACGTTTTCATCCGTTTTTACGTTTTCGTCACGTTTTTTACGTTATCGTCTGTTTTTATACGTTTTTGTCACGTTTTTCACGTTTTCGTCCGTTACATGGTATCACAGCGCTTAATCGATCTTTCCTTGCTCCTCCCATTCTTCTGTCGAATCAATCCTAATAATAAAACTGCCGGCCAACTATGGCCCGGAAGATGACACGCAAGTTCGCAGAACACCAAGGTAATTACTAAGCAGCACGCATCCTATTAAAATCCCCAAGTTTACCTCAATTGTGGCAGATCACTTTAAATATAAAGGTTATTGCAAATTTGGTGATCGGTGTACGTTTATTGCACGATCACCGGAATAGGTCGGGTATAAATTCAAATAT
>LBNU01022767.1:17990-53352 GCA_014162995.1 Artemisia annua
ATATCCAGGATTAGCACAAGATATATTATGAGGAGTGTACTGGTTGTTTCCAGTTGTGCGAGCAGAAGGCATTCCCATAGGATATTTGGAATTTATACCCGACCTATTCCGGTGATCGTGAATAAACGTACACCGATCACCAAATTTGCAATAACCTTTATTAAAGTGATTGCACAATTGAGGTAAACTTGGGGATTTAATAGATGGTGTGTTAAGATTACCTTGTTGTTCTGACGAATTGGTGTCATCTCCGGCCATAGTTGCCGAGTTTTATTTATAGAGGATCGACAGAAGAATGGGAGGAGCAAGGAAAAGATCGATTAAGGCTGTGATACCATGTAAGAATATATGATACGAGATAATAATCAACTGTTGTATTCCTCGAGATATGCCAACATAAGGTTACAATATAAAGGATATTACAAGTATGTAAGATAAGTGATACAAGGATAAGTGAGATAATATTGGTTTTGTATTGTCTGATGATAAAACATACATGCGACACCTATATATAGGATACATGATACAAGGATAAGACCATGCTAGCCATGCAACAACTAAGCCTCATAAATATACAACTAATGAATTACAATTAGACAACGAATGGTGAGTAGGATAATGTTAATCCTCCAACTAATGATGAGTAGGATAATGATAATTTCCAACTAACATTCCTACCCAAAGGTTTTGCCCTATGGGTTTTACTTTGGGTAGATTTTTAAGGAGGTATTTTCCGTTAAGCATGTTTCACTGGCACTCCTCATGGCTATTGTTTACTGGATGTTTTGAAGTTTTTTGGAATGCTTTGAAGGTTATCTGGGATACCATGGATTTTGAGCTCAAGTTTAATGATGGTCTGCTGCTGCATTGTTCCTCCAAGAATGGTAATTCTCATTCCATTAGTCTTAGCAATTTAGCTTGCTATGAGTTATCCTTATATGGTGATGTTTGGAGGTGCATTGGTTGGTCCCTTTTGCATTTATCCATGTATTCAGAGTATCATGGTGACTCTAGTTTCAAGCTCTCCTTCTTGCTTTGACTGTGTATTGGGATTACCTTATTGTTATTTGTTTCATGTATTTTTTTCCATGTATGTATTGGTAGTTTGTTTATTGCTTTCTGTAATTGAACATGGAGTTTATTTTTTTTGCAATTCACCTTTAAGCCAAAGTTTAAACTAGTTAGGGAGGTGTTCTAACAGTTTTTATACTTTGTGCTTCTTTTTGTTTCTTGTTGCCTTTTTGGCCTTTTCATAACAAAATTTACCGTTAAGAAAGAAAAAAAAGAAAGAAGGTCTTCCCCTAGTAAATGATGACACGAAAAAAAAGTTAAAAATGAGTACTTCCTCCGTCTCATATTAAATTTTGAGTTTTGACTTTTGAAGTTTTTCGTTTTTAACTTTAACTTTAAATATTTTTGACTGTGTTATATAATATTTGATAGAAATTATGCCAATAAATACATTTATAATTCAATCTATTCATATATTTTGAATCAAATAAAAGTTTTTAAGGTTAACACTGAAAATGAAAGACTTTAAAGAGCCAAACTAGACATTTAATGGGACGGAGGGGTATTATACTTTGAGAGGATTGATCTTAAAGTAAAATAATTTATTTGGTTGTGGGGTTTAGGATTTAAGATTAGACATTATCACCATATTTAACTTTTGACAGGTTTAGAATAAATTCACTGTTTTCTTTTAAAATTGATACCACTTGACATATGTTATTTGTTTGAGAAATGATTTAGAGACCTAAAAATATGACTACTTTTGTGCCTAAATTGAGGTGTTGATGTTTTATTGGTTTGTGAAAATGTGGGTCCTTTTACTGTGACCAATAAGAAGATGCCACATAGATTAGGCATGTCAATTAGTCATACCAATTAGGTATGCCAATCAATGCTCTGTTTGTTTTACTTTATAACGATGGGTCCAGTAACATTTTCTCTTTCTTATTAATAGTTTAAAAATTAAAAAATAAAACAATTTTATAACTTACTACTATGTATTTAAAACAAACAATGTTTTTAATGGTCATGTGACTCATGTATCTTTCATCCCCGTATATAATCCCTATTCCCATGGATCACCAAACGCCTCCTTAAGCTCCTTAAGCTAGTACCACATGTTGTTAAGTAAAATAGTAAGGTACCCGCGCGTTGCAGCGGTGGGTACCCTAAAATAAATGTTAACGGCATCAAAAGGCAAAAGTGATAGTTAGGAGTTGTGAACCGCCCGTTGGTCCGTGCCCGTTTGGGCTCGAGCCCGTTCAGGCTCGAGCCTATTTGGCCCGTTGCCCGTTCGGACCGGAATATTTGTATAATGTGCTTTATTATTTGTATTAATGACATTTAATGCAGGGGTGTTTTAATAACTGCATTAATTGTATTTATTGATCAGTTAATTAATTGACTACATTAAATATCTTGACCACATTAATAATGCTTTTATTTGTATTTAATGTTAGTAAATGTGTTCTAATTAGTTGTACTTTTAGCTTAAAAACTTGTAATATTGAATTTGAAAGTATTTCTATTTAAAGATTTTATTTAATGTTAGAAAATGCGTTTTAATTAGTTGTGCTTTTAGCTTAAGAACTTGTAATTTTATTGAATGTTAGAAAATGTGTTTTAATTAGTTGTACTTTTAGCTTAAGATCTTGTAATGCTTAATTTTAAGTATTTCTTTTTTTGGAAGGCCTAAATGCTTTAAAAGATACTACCTCCGTCCAAAATTATTGTCCCCTATTGACTTTTTCGGTCTTTCTTTCTTAACTTTGACCATAAATATTTTTGTTTGTGTTATACAATTTTTGATAAAAATTATACCAAATGAAAATACATTTAAAACTCAATCCGTTCATATATTTTGTATCAAGTATTATGTAATATAAACAAAAATATTTATGGTCAAAGTTGAAAAGTAAAGACCGAAAAATTCAATAGAGGACAATAATTTTGGGACGGAGTGAGTAGTATGATATGATTAGTATAAAAATAGTGAGAAAACATAATGCATTAAAATTGACTGTAAATAAAATATAAGTATACAGAACCAGTAAAAAAAGAAAAGCAGATTCGTATGTATGTAAAGCAGTCCACTAGTTCGAGCACAAGCACAAGCACAAGCACTTATCCTAGTTGTAAAAAATGGCGGTTGTTTGTTCCATTCCCCCAAATTCTACCATAAACCCTAATTTTAAATTCCCCCCAAAATTATCATCAATTCATCACATATCACAACCCCCTTATCTTCATTTCCGTACGGTACAATTCCTACTCAATTTCACCTTTTATATTGTAGCTATTTCAACTTAGTAATAATTTTTGGTGATTTATTACGGTTAATTTTATTATATATATATTTTTCACACTGTATTGNTGGTGTTTTATTGGTTTGTGAAAATGTGGATCCTTTTACTGTGACTAATAAGAAGATGCCACATAGATTAGGCATGTCAATTAGTCATACCAATTAGATATGCCAATCAATGCTCTATTTGTTTTACTTTATAACGATGGGTCCAGTAACATTTTCTCTTTCTTATTAATAGTTTGAAAATTAAAAAATAAAACAATTTTATAACTTACTACTATGTATTTAAAACAAACAATGTTTTTAATGGTCATGTGACTCATGTATCTTTCATCCCCGTATATAATCCCTATTCCCATGGATCACCAAACGCCTCCTTAAGCTCCTTAAGCTAGTACCACATGTTGTTAAGTAAAATAGTAAGGTACCCGCGCGTTGCAGCGGTGGGTACCCTAAAATAAATGTTAACGGCATCAAAAGGCAAAAGTGATAGCTAGGAGTTGTGAACCGCCCGTTGGTCCGTGCCCGTTTGGGCTCGAGCCCGTTCAGGCTCGAGCCTATTTGGCCCGTTGCCCGTTCGGACTGAAATATTTGTATAATGTGCTTTATTATTTGTATTAATGACATTTAATGCAGGGGTGTTTTAATAACTGCATTAATTGTATTTATTGATCAGTTAATTAATTGACTACATTAAATATCTTGACCACATTAATAATGCTTTTATTTGTATTTAATGTTAGTAAATGTGTTCTAATTAGTTGTACTTTTAGCTTAAAAATTTGTAATATTGAATTTGAAAGTATTTCTATTTAAAGATTTTATTTAATGTTAGAAAATGCGTTTTAATTAGTTGTGCTTTTAGCTTAAGAACTTGTAATTTTATTGAATGTTAGAAAATGTGTTTTAATTAGGTGTACTTTTAGCTTAAGATCTTGTAATGCTTAATTTTAAGTATTTCTTTTTTTAGAAGGCCTAAATGCTTTAAAAGATACTACTTCCGTCCAAAATTATTGTCCCCTATTGACTTTTTCGGTCTTTCTTTCTTAACTTTGACCATAAATAATTTTGTTTGTGTTATACAATTTTTGATAAAAATTATACCAAATGAAAATACATTTAAAACTCAACCCGTTCATATATTTTGTATCAAGTATTATGTAATATAAACAAAAATATTTATGGTCAAAGTTGAAAAGTAAAGACCGAAAAATTGAATAGAGGACAATAATTTTGAGACGGAGGGAGTAGTATGATATGATTAGTATAAAAATAGTGAGAAAACATAATGCATTAAAATTGACTGTAAATAAAATATTTATAGCTTTTACCAAAAGATAAAAATGAAAGTATACAGAACCAGTAAAAAAAGAAAAGCAGATTCGTATGTATGTAAAGCAGTCCACTAGTTCGAGCACAAGCACAAGCCCTTATCCTAGTTGTAAAAAATGGCGGTTGTTTGTTCCATTCCCCCAAATTCTACCATAAACCCTAATTTTAAATTCCCCCCAAAATTATCATCAATTCATCACATATCACAACCCCCTTATCTTCATTTCCGTACGGTACAATTCCTACTCAATTTCACCTTTTATATTGTAGCTATTTCAACTTAGTAATAATTTTTGGTGATTTATTACGGTTAATTTTATTATATATATATTTTTCACACTGTATTACAGAAATCACGCCGCTTGCGTTTTTCGGTTGTAAACGAGTTGGGAAATGATTCGGAACCGAGTACCTCACAAGGTCAAATCCTATCCGGTTTTATTTATTATTATTATTATTATTATTATTATTATTATTATTATTATTATTATTATTATTATCATTATTTATTTTATTATTATTATTTTTTAATTATTATTATTTTTTTAGAAGAACACCACACTTGAAATCCGACCCCCTAGTTAAACCATCCAAAAGGGCAGGCCTCGGGACCCGAACCACTAAGAGATCGTATTGTGTTTTTTATTTCTAGATGTCTGCGTTAACGTGTGATTTTTAAGCCAATGACATGGTGTACTTAAATTGCAACAATTACCATCCTAGGACGATTTTCGTGTTAGAACTTTTAGTTTGAAATTAAGGATCTGCTTGTCATCTTGCAAATTTTCAATGATATTGAGTTTTAGCTATGGTGTGTTTGTTAAAGGGGAATTTAGACACTGCATTTGTAGTCGTGTGCTTTTTGAAGTAATTAATCTTGTGAAATTTTCTATAGGGGACTACAGTGAAGATTTTGGCGTCAAAGTGGCGTTGTCTATGCTGAGGTTTTACAAAAGTGAGTTTTTCCGACTTTGCTTACTTGGTTGAAAACATAATTAATTTAAGTGTGTTAATTCGAATGGCATTGTGGGAGTTGAAGTAAACTATCTTCTGGTTCTTAAATTCTTGATAAACGGATGTTAACATTAATTATATGCATTATGTGAATTTCTCTTGTGGCTATCTAAACAGGTGAAATCTCACCATTATTGCCAAAAAGCTGTCGGTATGTTCCTACGTGTAGTGAGTACTCAATGATTGCGTACAAGAAGTATGGTGTGGCCAAGGGCTCTATCTTGACCGTCTGGCGGATCTGTCGTTGCAATCCCCTAGGTAACTCGTAATTAGTAGTTATGTTAATAAAAGTTGTTTGGTTGTTTGAATGGCCTTACATAGCAGGACCTAAAAACTACAGTACATTTTTTTTGGATTAGTTACTAAATTAAATGTGGTACAATAACTTGTCGCTTTACATGTTTATGCATGTAAAATGAGTTGCGTAATCTTCTTCTTCTTTGTTCTTTCTAGGTGGATCGGGATTTGATCCCCCAAGATGGTTTGATGAGCCAACTCCACCAGAAGAATAAACACCGTCTACTTATTCTAAATTGAAGAATACTTATTGCTAAAGTATGTGCCGGAGATTTTCTGTTTTGGTGATCTTTATATACCCATTTGATTTTGTTTTATATTTTACAAAATCTTTAGTTAGCTATAGAAGCCTCTTTTTGTTTCCGGCTTATTTTCAACTTCACACCAGATCTTAGTTGTATATTCTACTGTAGCAATCACTTCTCTAAGAGCACGTCAGCGCCACATCAGCTTTAACCTTTTCACAATAACTCACCAAAAAACACCCCTTACATTAACTTACCTATAACTCACCTTAACCCACCTTCACCTCAATTATTTTCAATTTCAACCCCAAACTTTAACAAATACTTCATTTAAAAATAACATAAACATTTATAAAACACAACTTACATTATACACACGTTTTAAATACTATCCCGCCCTTCCGTTGGAATTCAAATTTTAAATACTATCCCGCCCTTACGTTTGAATTCAAATTTTAAATACTATCCCGCCGTTCCGTTTGAATTCAAATTTTAAATATTATCCCGCCCTCCAGTTTTAGATATTTGAATTTCTAAACACCCCTATATATAGCATACCATATCATATGAATTGACGTATTTCACAACTTTTACATCATGATCTCTCGTATAATATGTTCTAGATAATTTTAGGGGTCGTTTGTTTTCGAGATCTTTAGTATGTACCTTGATGTGTTTTTAACTGGTTGTTTCACACTCAATTCACAGGTACTCATTCAAGGATTCAATCTTTTCAACGAAAACGTATGTCTACAAAGATTTCGAAAATTCTTGTATAAGAATTTTTCGAGATCTTTTCTCGATAATTGTATCGAGATCTTTCGAAAATTTTCGAGATCTTTCCTTAACTATTGTTATCGAGAAATCTTTGAAAATTTTCGAAATCTCTCAACAAAATTATCGAGATCCTAAGATTTTCGAGATCACAAAATTTTCGAGAAATTTCAAAACTTTCGAGATCTTTCAAAATTTTTTCGAGAACATATGAGACCATGTTTTCGAGAACCTTTGCTAACAGTTATCGAGAACCTTTGTTCATCAAGTTTTCGAGATCTTTCTTATAGAAATTATCGAGATCGTTCTTGTACAAAAGTTATCGAGATCTTCCTTAGTAATAGTCATAGAGAACATTGTTTGTCATATTTTCGAGATCATGGTTAACATTTTTTTTTGAGAATTCACATGAATGTAACTTTTTGAAAACATGGATATTGAATGAATCCTCATGAATATGTGTGATGTTTGTGTTGTAATAAGGCTCATTAATTTGTGATTGCGTTGTATTGATGTACATGTTATTATTAGACGTTTCATTGCTTTAAATGTTTAATTGCTAAGTCTTATAAGATATATGTTAGTTGATAATACTGTCACTAATCACATATTAATTAACTGGACCATAAATGCAATATATAACTTTTACGTCTTTGAATATCAAACTTGGATGAAAACTAATGACTAACAAATCTGGATGTTTGATTTCATGACATGACATTTACAGAAGACAATGGCTCAACACAATGAATCTGTCCAAGAACAAACTCTACCACTATTCACACTTGGTGAAATTGTCCCAGCAGACTACAACGTCATCATTGACCAAAACAATCCACACATTGACTTCAACAAACTCAGTATTCCAGAAGACACATGCAAGATTGTCAAGGACATACTACTGGCTCATCCCTGCAAACCAATGCTAACCAAGTCTACATCAGTACCAATCTTCTACATTCATCAGTTCTGGTACACTGCTCGGGCTAACTTGGACGACATATCATTCACTGTCAAGCTTGATCGTCAGGAATACACAGTAGACCTTGATGTTCTCCGAACCGTTCTTATGTTACCTACACCCAATGAATTTCATCCTATGTTAACCGCACTTGAAATCCTGGATTATTTCATTGATCTAGGATACGATGTTCCATATAATCAATCACTCACCAGACTATCGAAGTTCAACGTCAAATATCTGCCACAACCATGGAGAACGTTCTACATGTTGATAGTCAGATCTATTGCTGGAAGAAGGAGTGGTCACGAACATCCACGATTGGAGCACTTGCAAGTGTTTTGGGGAATGATGAGCATGAAACCAATTGACTTCGCCAGACCCATAATGGGCGACATGATCCATCACATTCAGACTGACCGTGATAGGACTCCGTTCGTTAGGTTCACAAAGATGCTCATCGAACACTTTTGTGAGAAAACCCCCGATTATATCAAGAGGATGCATGACCGTACTGAACCCAAAGACATATTCAACAAAGACTTCAGGATCTCCTTCGTCAAATCCATCAGGTTCGTTCAAAGGACGAAAGGAATGAGAATCCCAGACCACTTTCTGGATGAAGAAATCAGAAAGACTCAGAATTTCAAAATTTATGACAAAGCATTCCAAGCTGGGCAAGTTGGTCACACTGGAGAAGAAGAAGAACCAACTTCTGTTGTTCAAGCCCGAAGCAAAAGAGGTGGCAAGTCAGGAAGTACAAGCAGTACCACAACTTCCAAACAATCTAAGCCTGCACCGAAACCAACCACCAGACCAAGGAGGAAAGCTGCACCAAAACAGATTCCTCAAGATGAACCGTCAGCTTCATCGTCAGAAACAGAAACTGAATCTGAATTCGGTTCTGAGTCAGATGACGAGGAAGACTATGAGAGAAGATCAAAGGCACAGGATGACAAAGAGAATGAAGAAGAGGAGTTTCCAGGACTTGAACTCACAAAAGAGTTAGGCAAGGAAACTGCCCAACAGAAACAAAGAAAAGGTACAGGGATCACCATTAATGAAGCAAGTGGTGCCATTCGTGATGAAGAAGAAGAAGATGAACCAACTGCAGTACCACTGGTCGACAAACGGAAACTGAAAAGCATCATTGTCGATACCAGAAAAGAACAGAAGCAGGAAGAGAAAGAATACAAAGAAGCTGCACTTCTAAGTCTCCATCATCCACAACCTCATCAAATACCGCTCAATCTTCAAGGACATGAGGCTGGCTCTAGTAGCACTGTAGTTCCTCCTTCATCACAGACTGAAAGTGAACAACGTGATCAAGAAGGGAACATAATAATGAAGGAAGCTACAGAGAAAAATGTTGAGAAAGAAGCGACTGAGTTCATCACACCGGAATTCATCGCTCAAGTTCAGAGAGAAGAGGAAATAAAGAGAAAGGCAAAAGAGGAGACGGAAAGATTACTTCGTGGTCTTGATCAAGACGAAGAATTCATTGACTCAGACCAACTCATCAACTCTCCTCCACATTCATCTTCAAAGAATCCCCCGATTCCCACAGGCACACCTCCAAGGGATCCTTCACCTCATCCATCAGAACCTGACCATGAATCATCTTCATCATCATCACATCATTCATCACCACCACCAACAAAGAAAACATCTAAAGGCAAGTCAATCAAGAAGCAGAAGGGAAGCAAATCATCTTTGACAGCATCCCAAAAGATCAAACAAGCTGTTGCTATGGCAAGGAAGAAGAAGAAGGAGACACAACCTCAAGCTGGAGACCTTAATAACCAAGTCCAAATGCTCTCAAAACAGGTCAAAACTTTAACTACTCAAGTCAAAGATCTCCAGGAAGCAAATGCACTTGTCGACAAGCTACTGCAAGCAGACATGAGTGGGATGATCAAGGATTACACTACAGAATACCTCACCGATAATCTTGCTGCAATTGCTAAACCAGCAGTGTCAGATCTTCTAGAGCCGGTTCGTACAGAGTTGAACACCAGGATCAAGCACAGCATCGAACGTATGCTTCAGTCGACTCCTTTATACCTTCGCACCAACAGGGCTCCTCCATCACCAACCGAACTTTCAACTGAACAACTACAAGCCTTGTTAGCTGCTAAGCTCAGAAATAAGGAGGACAAGACTCCTGAAGAATCAACAATGTTCGAGGCACTCCAAACAATTGCCTCGAAAGAATCATGCAAGGAAGCGGCTGGCAAACATAAACGATCAAGGAAAGATGATGATCCTGACTCTGATCCCAAAAGCAAGAAGTCTTAAGACATCAAAAGGACCATCGTCTTCTCAACAGCCACACAAGACTTCCAAGGCTCCACCTTCCAAGCAACATGCACCAGCATCCAGCTCCGGTCCAACTCAGTCAGAAGAACCTTTTATGCTTCAACCAGATGACACTCAGGAAGAACCCGAATCTCCAATTCCCGAATCAAAAGTTCCTGAATTTCAAGCTGGTCCATCATCAACAACAAAGACCAAAGAGAAAAAGAAGTCTTCAAAGTCAAAGAAGAAGAAGAAGCAGACTACTCCTTTCTCATGGTTAGATGTGGACGAAGCTTCAAAATCTGATTGGTTGACCGAGATGGTCAAAGCACGACCACCACTTGAGACCGAAGAACCAATGCCTGGAAATACTTTGNGAATTTCAAGCTGGTCCATCATCAACAACAAAGACCAAAGAGAAAAAGAAGTCTTCAAAGTCAAAGAAGAAGAAGAAGAAGACTACTCCTTTCTCATGGTTAGATGTGGACGAAGCTCCAAAATCTGATTGGTTGACCGAGATGGTCAAAGCACGACCACCACTTGAGACCGAAGAACCAATGCCTGGAAATACTTTGCAGATGACTCAGAGTATCATGCCGGGACTTCAAGTTGAAAGGTTGTCTAAAGCTGAACTGAAAAGGATCAATCGTGAAGCTATAGACTTTCTCAAGAAAAGATCAGGGAATAAAGTTGAACTAGAATACCACATGGAGAACATTGCCTGCGCATTATCTGGCACGTTCGACTGGCTCAACCCTGAATCAAACGTCGACACTGAAAAGAAGACTCCTTACTTCACAAAGAAGACTCCTTACTTCACAGATTGGACAAAGCCATTGCCTCTTCTAGGCTTTCCTGAAAGACCTAAGATCCCATACCGACACTTCTTCAACAACGACTTCAGATATCTTCAACACGCACACGAGACTTCAAAGGAACGATATGCATCTTCACTGACGATTTCCGTTCCAGCAGCCAGATACGAACTACCTGCCATTGAAGAGACTACACCAATTTACTACAAATCAGTTGTCACATACAGCAGGGAAGCTCTTCTCGGTATTCAACACTGACCTGAGAAACGAAAACTCGGCTACACCCACAGACTACATCTTAAGTCAAGTGAAAATGTGAAGCAACCGCTTCGTATCGTTGCAATAATGGAGATCGTGGAAGACAGAAGATTCAACTACACTTTCATGAAAGAAATCATCGTCAAGAGACTGGATGAGAAGCGGTACAAGTTTTGTGAAGTAGACTTCCCAGATCTGAACCTGAATGACATCGAAGACATGTATTTGCTAAAGGTTCAAGGAAAGATGCTCAACTTTGAAAAAGAAACACAATACAACTTCATCGCGTCTCTACTACTCTACATCAGACGGGTAATTGTTCAAGAAAGAGTAGAAGATCTTCAGCTAGGCGTGGAAAGTTATCAGAACACCATCAACCTCACCAAACCACAACTCGAATTTACTGGAATTCAAGGGCTATCGCAGTATACTCTCGTGCAACAACCATCATTTGGAATCATCTACCTCAACAAGAAGAATCATCTTCGTCTCATGATGGGTTCGATGAAATTCAGAAGTTTTGCGACGAGACACTTCAAAGAGTTCGTGATGGGTTGGTAGAAAGGTTGGAGGATGAGAAGAAGAGGTTAAAGGAGGGTCGAGAAACTAGGTGGAAAGCAAATGGACGCAAAATGATTCGCAACTTTGTTCATACCATTGAAGAAAGGCTGTATCGTCGTTAACAGATCAGGAGATTGGAAAGCTACATCGGTGTTCGACCTTCATTTCCGGTCTTAACATTCAGACGACCTGATCCGCAGTTCACAGACTTTGATGCATAGCCGAATGATGAACTTCAGCTCCCATTCTACCGGTATCAATATTTCAATATTTTCATTTATATTGATTGATTTGTAATTACTACGGCTTGTGCACACATAACAGTGTACAACCCGCACTTTGTATTTAAAGGACCCTGTGGTACGCATCAGTGCTACAATCCTAATATAAGGAGCGAAAGCTTATTACTTTTGAGTAGAATTAACAAACTTTTCATGATTTTTACAATTCTGCTCAAGAGACAAGTATTTAACCTCAATGAGTTATCACTTGTTGAGGGGGAGTACTTGATTTCAAACATCGTTCTTAAATCTTAAAGTCTTGTTGATTTCTCTCCATAAGACTCAAAACGGCATATTTTAATCAAAAAACGTTTACAAAAACAACATTTGATATGCTATTTTTGAGGGGGAGAAGAAGAAAGTGATTAAAATATGATGTCAAAAGTTTTATCTTGTGCGAGCTCGACTCAGAATTGACCCACGAATTGACGAAACATAAATGTTAGTAATCGAAAGGATTTATCCGAGTAGAAAGTACCGTTTCGAGAAACTCTTTCTAGACGTTTACTTTGACGGGTCGTAACTTCCTTTTAGGAATGTTAAGAACATCAAGTTAGTTACTAGGGCTAGTTATCACCTAAAAACTGATAATGTATCCCTTTAACTAAGCAACGTAAACGTGTCCCTCGGGTACATGTCTATTAAGAGTGGATCAATTCAAAAGTGCAAACTCTTCCCGCATATGCAAATTTCTGAAAACACTTATGAGCATATGTGGAGGGGGAGTCTTTCATAAGAAATCTAAAACCTTAAAGTGTTAACAAAAAGTTTTATACTCATAAATACTTTGAGAGATTTTCAATGATTTGGTTCAAAGGCATCAATAGGATAGTCATGGAGTTACAAGGTGACTAAGGATAGGAAAAACCGTCCTATGATCCGCCTAAGCCGGAGGGATCTACCCAAGGACATCACCAATAGTTAGTAATTAGAAGTCCTTAGGTATGATATATATATATATTAAAAAAAAATGAAAGGAGAAAGAAGGGGTTGAAGAACTAAAAAGAAATGAAAGAAAATGGTGAAAAGAAATAGCCTTCCATTTTATCAACATTAGGACAGACACCGGGTTCAATTCATATGCTACTGGTCGTTGCTAAGGCGACACCGGTATTGAAGTTAAAGACGTCATGGACTCCACGGTATTGAAGTTAACGTGTCAAGGTATTGAAGGCGACACCAAATCTATTCCGTGGGGTCCATGACGTCTTTAACTTCAATACCGGTGTCGCCTTAGCAACGACCAGTAGCATATGAATTGAACCCGGTGTCTGNCTCAAAGTGTTAACAAAAAGTTTTACACTCTTACACACTTTGAGAGATTTTCAATGATTTGGTTCAAAGGCATCAATAGGATAGTCATGGAGTTACAAGGTGACTAAGGATAGGAAAAACCGTCCTATGATCCGCCTAAGCCGGATGGATCTACCCAAGGACATCACCAATAGTTAGTAATTAGAAGTCCTTAGGTATGATATATATATATATATATATATATATATATATATATATATATATATATATATATATATATATATATATATATATATATATATATTAAAAAAAAATGAAAGGAGAAAAAAGGGGTTGAAGAACTAAAAAGAAATGAAAGAAAATGGTGAAAAGAAATAGCCCTCCATTTTATCAACATTAGGACAGACACCGGGTTTAATTCATATGCTACTGGTCGTTGCTAAGGCGACACTGGTATTGAAGTTAAAGACGTCATGGACTCCACGGTATTGAAGTTAACGTGTCAAGGTATTGAAGGCGACACCAAATCTATTCCGTGGGGTCCATGACGTCTTTAACTTCAATACCGGTGTCGCCTTAGCAACGACCAGTAGCATATGAATTGAACCCGGTGTCTGTCCTAAGGTTGATAAAATGGAGGGCTATTTCTTTTCACCCTTTTCTTTCATTTCTTTTTAATTCTTCAACCCCTTATTTCTCCTTTCATTCTTTTCTCCTTTTTTTTCTTCATATCATACCTAAGGACTTCTAATTACTAACTATTGGTGATCCTTGGGTAGATCCCTCCGGCTTAGGCGGACCATAGGACGGTTTTTCCTATCCTTAGTCACCTTGTAACTCCATGACTATCCTATTGATGCCTTTGAACCAAATCATTGAAAATCTCTCAAAGTGTTTATGAGTATAAAACTTTTTGTTAACACTTTGAGGTTTTAGATTTCTTATGAAAGACTCCCCCTCCACATATGCTCATAAATGTTTTCAGAAATTTGCATATGCGGGAAGAGTTTGCACTTTTGAATTGATCCACTCTTAATAGACATGTACCCGAGGGACACATTTACGTTTTTGAAAGAATGATCTCGATAATTTCTATAAGAAAGATCTTGAAAACTTGATGAACAAAGGTTCTCGATAATTCTTTACAAAGGTTCTCGAAAATATGGTCTCATATGTTCTCGAAATTTTTTGAAAGATCTCGAAAGTTTTGAAATTTCTCGAAAATTTTATGATCTCGATAATATAAGATCTCGAAAAATCTTAGGATCTCGATAATTTTGTTGAGAGATTTCGAAAATTTTCAAAGATTTCTCGATAACTATAGTTAAGGAAAGATCTCGAAAAATTTTCGAAAGATCTCGACAAAATTATCAAGAAAAGATCTCGATAACTTTTTCTCGAAAAATTCTTATACAAGAATTTTCGAAATCTTTGTAGACATACGTTTTCGTTGAAAAGATTGATCCTTGAATGAACACCTGATGGATTGAATATGTAACAACAGTTAGCAACATATCAACGTCACATACAAAAGATCTCGAAAACTAGCGAACCCTAAAATTATCTAGAACATATTATACGAGAGATTATGATGAAAAACTTGTGAAATACGTCAATTAATACTTACAATAACACATATAAGCAGTTTAATTAGACTCAAGAACACACACATGAAAACACCCAAAATGAACATAAACCCTAATTATCAAAAATCACGCGTACAAGAAGATTAAGGCAATTAACGTTCATACACATGAAACAACTACTCTAACAATCATTTCCCATCAATAAAATCAAACACTATATCACTCAAACAATAAAACCCAATTCGACCCTAAACCCTAATTTTCGAAATCCATACAATCGTGAAAGATGTTGTGATAGAACGATTCAGGCATGTATATGAGACATATAAGAACAAAAGCCCTGTGATATCATAACCACAAAACATATAAATCACGCATATTCAATCTTAATGAAACCCTAGATCTTAAACACGAAATTGCGAATAATCTAACCATCAAAAATTTAATTCGTTAAAAACCATGTTTTTGATCATGCCAAAGATTACAAAAACACTTACGGATTAAAAGATTGAAGCACAGATTTGATGTTTGGATTTTGGCCGTATGATAAGANTGATTATAATTTTAAAAGTTTGAGCTTTTGGCAATATTAGTCCCTTAACTACAAAACAATCATATCTAAGGTACAATGCTTTAAAATATAACGATTTAATGTAACGACCGTTAATACCAAAGACATACTAAGCTAAAAGGAAATAAGAAAAATAAAAGAAATGATACAAGGGATAACCTGTGACGTTCCACCATTATTACAAGATAACATCGTAACTTATGAAATATGCAAGTACACATGTTTGAACAATATTTTTGAATTTTGAAGAACATTTTCTCCCCCTCAACACTTGGTATGAAAATTATGAAATTTTTGATAAACCGAAGTGTTGATGAAGGTAGTGTACATGCATTTGAAACACGAGATAAAAATAAAATATTTTTGGTATTTTTGAAGATTTTTTGATTTTGTATTTTTGTTTTTGATAAATATTTACAAAAATAGTTTTGGTATTTGACTCAGTTATTTGTTTTCAAGAAAAGATTTTAGATCATCTGGAGTCAAACACCGCATACCAATCCGGTGAACTAACTCAGTAAACCTTCCCGGTGGTAATGGTTTTGTGAACAAGTCTGCCAGTTGGTATTCAGTACCCACAAAATATAACTCTATTGTACCCTTTTCAACATGCTCCTTGATGAAATGATAACGGAGATCAATGTGCTTAGACTTTGAATGCAGAACCGTGTTGCACGAGATTGCTATCGCACTTTTCGAGTCACAGTACATCGGAATCTTGTTGAATAAGTAACCGTAGTCCATTAGTTGTGTACGCATCCAAATGACTTGTGCACAACTGACAGACATGGCTACATATTCAGCTTCTGTTGACGATAGTGATGTGCAATCCTGCTTCTTTGATTGCCAAGACACGAGTTTATCTCCAAGAAACTGCAAACCACCAGAAGTACTTTTGCGTGTATCCATACACCCTGCATGATCAGCGTCTGAAAAAGCTATTAGTTCAAAACCGGAATCCTTCGGATACCAGATCCCCAAGTTAATGGTTCCCTTCACGTATCGAAGGATTCTCTTAGCCTCATTGAGGTGACGTTCAGTTGGACTGGACTGATAGCGAGAGCACATAAATACAGCAAATACAATATCCGGTCTACTAGCGGTGAGATACATCAGTGACCCAATGATACTTTGGTATTTTGTGGGGTCAACTGGTTTCCCATTTGGATCCGCATCTAACTTAGTTGAGTTGGCCATAGGTGTATTGTAAGTATCACAACTGGTCATGCCATGTTTCTTAATTATCTCAAGAGCGTATTTGGACTGATTAAGGAAAATTCCACGGGGAGACTGATGAACTTGTAGTCCTAAGAAGAACGTAAGTTCACCCATCATTGACATTTCAAAATTTTGTTTCATTAATCTGGCAAAAGCGTTTGAGTACTTTTTGTTTGTTGAACCAAAAATAATGTCATCGACATATATTTGCACAATTAAAACATCTTCCCCGTGTTTTTGGATAAACAAAGTTGGGTCTAATAAACCTTTAGTGAAAGAATTAGCAAGCAAGAAAGCAGTAAGTTTATCATACCACGCCCTGGGGGCTTGTTTGAGACCATAAAGAGCCTTCTTAAGTCTGTAGAGATGATTCGGGTGCTCTGGGTCGACAAATCCTTCTGGCTGACTAACATATACCTCCTCACGCAATTGACCGTTCAGAAATGCCGTTTTCACATCCATTTGATAAACGACCATGTTTTTGTGAGCATCGTATGCTAAGAATATTCGAACAGCTTCAAGTCTAGCCACTGGTGCGAAAGATTCCTCAAAGTCAATTCTTTCATCCTGAGTATATCCTTTAGCTACCAAACGTGATTTGTTACGAATAACGTTGCCTTCTGTGTCCAACTTATTTTTCCAAATCCATTTTAGCCCAATGACATAAACTCCATCCGGTCGTTCAACTAATTCCCAAACTTCAAGACGTTTGAATTGGTTGAGTTCCTCTTGCATTGACTCAATCCAATTTTCAAGAGTAAGAGCATGCTTGATGTTTCTGGGTTCTTCATGACAAACGGTTAGAGCATAAACACAATGTTCGGCAAATGTTCGGCATCGGAGTGAAGTTTCTGTCTAGTCATAACTGGAGCTGTTGGATGACCAATAATGTTGACGATTGGATGATCACGAGTCCAATGATGTGTTGAAGGGTGAGGGTTATGAAACTGCTGCATATTAGTTAGTTCCAAGTTGCGTGTTGACGACTCAGCAATATCTGAAAGGTTCAGAGTCGGTGCAAACGGATTGAAGAATGCATTTGGATCATAATTTGCAGGTTCGGGTACTTGTTGTTGATTCAGATCTTCAGTAGGGTTTTCGGTATTGGAAGCGGTTTGTTCATCTATTGTTGGTGATTCAGTTGGGGGTGCATCGGGTGTTACTGTTGTTGTTGTAGTAACCGTTTTATCAGGTNTGACGATTGGATGATCACGAGTCCAATGATGTGTTGAAGGGTGAGGGTTATGAAACTGCTGCATATTAGTTAGTTCCAAGTTGCGTGTTGACGACTCAGCAATATCTGAAAGGTTCAGAGTCGGTGCAAACGGATTGAAGAATGCATTTGGATCATAATTTGCAGGTTCGGGTACTTGTTGTTGATTCAGATCTTCAGTAGGGTTTTCGGTATTGGAAGCGGTTTGTTCGTCTATTGTTGGTGATTCAGTTGGGGGTGCATCGGGTGTTACTGTTGTTGTTGTAGTAACCGTTTTATCAGGTACTTGAACGTTATCAGGTTGAGCAGCGGAACTAGTTGATACATCTGGTGCATGTGTCTCAAACGAATCATCGAACAATGGAGAAAACAACGTTTCCAATTCTTGACGAGTTAGTGACAATGGTTCAGCTGAAGAATCTGGAAAGTTTAGACGGTTGGTTGCGGGTCCTAAGCTGTTTTGCTCAGAAGCCATTTCTGTGAGCTCATCGAAATTAGCATGAATTTTCTCCTGAATCTCTCTAGTACGACGGTTGTATATTCGAAAACCTTTTGAGTACTCACAATATCCAATGAAGATACCGACGTCAGCCTTTGCTTTAAGTTTACCAAGATCATCACGATCATTATTCGGATAGCATAGAGAACCAAATATATGAAAGTATTGAATGTTCGGCTTTCGTTTGTGAACAATTTCATACGGTGTGACTTTATGACGTTTGTTAATCATACAACGATTTTGGTTGTAACACGCGGTTGAGACGGCTTCTGCCCAAAGATAATCTGGTAATTGAGCATTAATGAGCATTGTTCGTGCGGCTTCCACTAACGTTCTGTTGCGTCTTTCGACCACTCCATTCTGTTCGGGAGTCCGTGCAATCGAGGTTTGATGTTCAATTCTCACTTTCTCAAAATAGTCACGAAGAGTTTGATTCTTGAATTCAGTTCCATTATCCGTTCTAATGATTCTGACAGTGTTGCGGAGTTGAACCTGAATTTTCTTGAGAAAGGTGATAATCATTGATGGAGCTTGATCTTTGCTTCGAAGAAAGTAGACCCAAGTCCATTTGGAGAAGTCATCAACAATCACAAGACTATACCGTTTCCCATTAATCGTTTGTACTCGCATTGGGCCACATAAATCCATATGAAGAAGTTGAAGAACATGATCAGTACTAGGTGCTGGTTTGGAGCTGAGATGTGCACGTTTGCTCTTTCCTTGTTCACAAGCGGGACATAAGTGATCTTTTGCATATCTGAACCTTGGAAGACCGTCAACTAGTTTATGGCGAGCAAGATCAGTCATAGTTTTGAAGTTGAGATGAGACATGCGTTGGTGCCATAACCAGGATTTTGTCGATTCTGCCTTTGAAGGTAGACATATGGGAGAGGAAGCGGTCATGTCGGACATTGAAATTGTATAAAGACTGTTTCCACGCGTGCCTGACATAAGATCATTTCCTTGTAAATCACGAACAAAACAATTTTTCTCCCTGAATGCAACTTCCAGATCACCATCACAAAATTGACCAACTGAGAATAGATTGTGACCGAGGCCTTCGACATAATACACACGACTAATTTCGATATTCCCACTGACATAGTCCCCATACCCCATAATTGCAGCGAAATGATCATTCCCGAATCTGACAGTACCAATGAAGTTTGAGACAAAGTTTCTTAACAGTTTGAGATTGCCTGTCATGTGTCGGGAGCATCCGCTATCAACAATCCAGAGAACAATTTGCACCACCTGCATCACACAAAGGAGACGACGATGGTACGATGGTAAGGGTGGAACCCAAAGAAGTTGTGGGTTCCGTTGGGTTAGAAGCACACGTATTAATAATTTTAGGAATCCATTTTAAGTTATGTGTCCTTTGTAACCAACGTTGCCAATTCCAACTAGATTTTGCCTTCTTATCAAATTCGCTAAGTGATGGCATGGTCCTAGAGGTATTTTTCGCAACTACTGGGTTGACTACATCATTCTTAGAAACTATACAAGGCATAAGTCCTAGCACGGATTTTGAAGCATTAGTGGGCCTAGGTTTTTTGCCTGAAGTACGTTTCTTAAAACGAGATAAAAGAGAATTTGCAACACATTTAGAATGATCACCAGATAACATACTATTACGACAAAACACACATGAAGCATTAACATTCAAAGCATTTAAAGGTTCATCATTCGTTACACAAAGATTAGGATTACAATTTGCTAAATCAGAATCTAAATCTAGTGCAGGATGAGTTTTATTCAAAGTCCTAGGGTGTTCTTCTACTTCAGAGGATTCTAGTGTCTCTCTTCTACGTTGCAAAATCCTATTCTTCCTTTTCATACGTTTACGCTTGGATCTGCTAACGCTAGGAGTGGCAACTATTCCTGTAGAAGTGGAAGGATCCAAATTAGACTTCTTAATGTGTTGTTCTGCATTTGTTATGTCTAATGAGTACATCCCTGGTGCAACTACTTTAGTGTTGACAGATTTTCCTTTTTCAAGTGCACGTATTTTCTCTTTCAAACCAATGATAATGTGCTTTTTCTCTTGAATTTCACTGTTGAGTTGTCTGTTTGAATAGAGATAGTTATCTCGACTCTTTTGCCAATGGTCTGTAATTTCTTGCAATTCTGCAATTTCCTTTTCATATTTTGAAATTTGACTTTTTAATTCCTCATTTTCTTTTTGAAAAGATGTAGAAGTGTTTAGACTTTGCAATTCCAGTTCGAAATCAAGACTTTGGTTTTGACACCATTCAAGCTTTTTGTTGAGTTGGGAAATCTCATTAGAAAGTTTGTGTTGCACATCATCATTGTGTTTTCGGAGATTAACGTTTTCATCTTTTAATGTCTCATTTTGTTTAGATAACAACTCAAAATCGTCACAATGATCATCAACAAGCATAGAAGTACCAGATTCATAAAGAGAATTCATGACCACAGATATTATATCAGCACTAAGAACATGTTCCAAGAGTCGATCAGATTCTTTTTGTAAAAATTGATTTCGACGTTTTTGCTTTGAAATTGCTTGTTCAGTTGCTTGAAAAATATCCATCATAGAAGATACTTCTTTTTGTATTTCCTGTTCCCAGCGGTGAGCACATAGACGCAAATGTTGAACAAGAGGTAAAAATTGTTTTTGAAACACTTCTCGTTTTTCTCTCTCATGAGGAGTAGTAATAGTAAAAACCGTTATTTGAGAGTTGCGTTCTATTGCTTTGTCTAAAAGTTCAATATCTTCCTTGAACGTGTCAAAGTACCTAAGTATGCGACAACGAGTGGGAAGAGGTTGAAGTTTTTCATTTTTTGGTAAAGGACCGTTAATTTGCACCACTGGTTGAACAAGAGCTACGGGAGATGTAACATCTTGAGGTGGAAGAATATGCAAAGGTTGTTCAGATTTCTCTTTTTGAGGGGTAAAAATCTCATTTATGGGGGGCATTTTAGAGTAATCAAAAGGTATATTATATGTAACGTTTTCCATTTTTGATCGACTCTCTTCTTCAATATCAAGTTCTTCCTCACAATCATATACAACAGTACGAACAACCGTATCGTCAAAAAAATGATCTGCACTATATAACTTTGGAATCTCTTTGAGTGCTACTCGTAAAAAACTTGGTGATTCGCTTCCAATAAAAAACCGTGGCCATTGTTTGTCCGTGTAACGGAAAACTTTTGAATCGTTGTGACAGAATTGCCAGTTTTATACACAACATTTTGAAATTATTTAAGTCTGTGTTCCAATTCAACAATCTCATCTATGTACGACTTAACTTTGTCTCTTGATTTGCGTTTATGTTCTTTGAACTCAGCTTGACAATTTGACAACTCGTTTCTTGTTTTTAAAAGGACTGCATCAAGTTGAGCAATTTGTTGTTTGTGTTCAAACGCTTGTTTTTCCAATTCAGAAGTTAAGTGGTTTTTGGATTCCATTATTTTAGCAATTTGATGTTCTAATTCTTTTCCGTTTTGATAAGATTTTTGAAAAGCAACTTCAAAACTTTTTTCACGATTAACAAGTTTTTCAGCATTGTTCAGTTGATATTTGTAGCACTCAAGATCCCTGGTTAATAATGCATTTTTCTCTTTCAGTCTAGCATTAAGTTCTTGACATTTAATGTTCTGAGATTGACTAGTCATGAGAAGGGTCTTAAGTTCTGAATCTGGACCAGACAAAGGATCAGAGTGTTCAACGTGAGCCTTCTTATCATGGACATAATCAGTATCCGAATCATCAAATGTAACAACCGGGTTAATTTGATCATAATCATCAAATATAACTTTTGTGTTCATTTGATTATTCGTTTGTGTAGATAACAATGTGTCATTTTGAACTCCTGGTCCTTGCTAGATGCAGATGCAGATGGGGAAGCAATTTCATGTATCAGGCATGAGTTAAGATCAGTCACCTGAGACAGACCATCAGTGTCATACACTGGGCCCGAGTCACTCATGTGGAGTTCATGCATGTTGGCCATAAGCATTACAACAGCTTCTAGATCTTCCATGTCATCATCTCAGTGTGCATTGGCCATGAAGCTGTTGTCGTTAGCATTGTTGTTGCTACGGGCTTCATCTTTGAGAGCTAGAAGTAATGCCTTCTTGTGATACTTGCTGCCTTGAGTTCTTGGTGAAGGACATGCAGTTGCCAAGTGACCTACCCCACTGCAGTTGTAGCATCTAATGACTGTATTCCCAGTTTCCACAATTTCAGCCTTTTTCTGAGGGACACCACCATTGTTCCTGAATCCTCCATTGTTCGTAAACCGTTGTCCAGAATTAGAGTTACCCATATAGCTACTTGATCCAAATCTTCCACTGTTACGATTCTGAACTTCAACGCGACCATCGTTAATGACAGCTTGATTCCTTGTGTTAGAAGATGTGCGAAGACGATTGTTGGATTTGTTTGAGAATTTGCTGAAAGCTCTAGCAATGAGTGCAATTCCTTGGTTAAGATTGTTGAAGTCCTCATCATCAGCATCATCATTATTGTTGTTTTGTGTGTACAAGGTATCATTGTGATCATACGAGGCAAATTGACTTGCAGGAGGTTGCACTGAGGAATCATAAGATGAGTACCGAGGAGTTTGAGATGGGTAGTTGGGATAAGCCTGTTCAGGATGATAAACACTTTGTTGTAGTGGTGGAGGAGGAACATTTGATTGAGCAACGAGTGCCAAAGAGTTTGAAGGTGGAGGCATTGACTGATTTCCTCTGAGAGCGCGATCTTTGTCCACTTCATATTGATGGTGTTTCAGATAGTCGTACAACAAACCATATGGTGTCTCATGAAGATTCTTTGTTTGTCGAACAAATGTCACATACTTCTGCCAATCTGGGCCAAGACACCCTAAAAACTTCGTGTTGATTCCAATCTTTGGTATGATTATGTTATGACGATCGAGGTCATTAATGATGTTTGTGAAGCAGTGATAATATGACTCAAGTGATTCCATTGGCTCAATCATGAAGTTTTTGTATTCCATATAAAGTTTAGATTCCATGTCCTCCTGATTCAGTTGAATTCCTTCCATTAAGAGATGAACATGTTCCCACATAGCCTTAGCTGTTTTCTGAGCATCAACACTTCGAAATATCGGATTTGGTATTCCTTGAAGTATGTAGATCATAGCATATTCATCTGCCTCTTTGTGAAGAAGTTGTTCAGCACTTAGTTGAGCATCAGTAAGAGGTACTCTAGCATCAGGTCTTGGTGGATTAGTAGTCAGATCACCGGGGACAAAGTCATACGGTGGGACAAATGGACCTTTAGTGATAACTCTCCTCATATATTTGCCATGTGGTTTCTTGAGTTCAAGAAATCGTAGGAATCGACTTGACCACTGTACATAATTTCCTGGTGTGAGCATTGGTGGTGTGTCAAGTGAACCAGCTTCATGCCTAGATTGTTGAGTAGTGATGACTTCACACATTTGGTCAAACCAATGAGTTTGTTTTGACGGTTGAGTGATTTGTTGCATAGGAAAAGGTTGATGTTGAGGTAGCTGTTGATGTTGATGCATCATGACATGTTGTTGATGATATGGATATGATTGTGGGTTTTGTTGTTGATGATATGGATATGATTGTGGGTTTTGTTGTTGATGATACTGTTGCTGTTGTTGACGAAACTGTTGTGTTTGATGATATTGTTGTTGTTGATGAAGATTGTAATACAGTGGTTGAGACATGATGAATGACTTGTGTGTAAATGGATCTTGTAGAAGGTATAAGTGTTATGCCAATTCTCGAAAAAACTTTCCCAAGTATGTTCTCGAAACTTTGTAGGTTGAATATCTCGAAAGTCAGTCTAAGTCCAAAGATCTAGAAAATTCTGTGTGTCCTCGAAAATAAATCCAAGTTCTCGAAAGTTTCACAATTCTCGATAAAATGCAAAATTATCGAGAAATTTTAGAAAAAAATTCGAAATCTTTAAGATTAGTGAAATTATCAAAGTTCTCGAAAGATTATGAGAAGATTTCGAACAACACCAAAGATTTCGAAAACAGAAAATGATTTCGAAAAGTTTGTGAATTTCTCGAAAGTTTCAAATATTTCAAAAAAATTATCCAAAATTATCGAGATTATACAAGCTCGACAATATCCAACGAGTCGAAGTGTTTTCTTTCTTATACAAGAGAGAAAAGCACTGAGTAAGCAACGGAAACACCTTTAGAGCAATAAACAAAGTTCTCGAAAGAATGGGGCTAATATTTCTCGAAAAATAGTACAACTAGGGCGGATTTTGTTTTTGTTAAAAAGCAAGCCAAAAACACGTTTTTAATCCAAGATTCTTGTACAACTAACCTTAAAATGATGAAATCTTAAAGAAAGTTGCAAACTTGAACCACTTTTCTAAAATTTGAAAGATTTCGAAAAATAGTACAAGTTTAGAAACGTGAATATTTATGAAAAAATTTGAGGCTTTGTTGGTTGTTTGAGTTTGTAACACAAGTTTGAAGACAAAATATGTGATATAAACACGAAACAAACAAGAAAGTAGCAAACTTGAACAAAAATAACGAATGAAAACTTGGTTTTTGGGTCGTTCAAAACAAAAACAAAGAACTACGCCTTCTTCTAGCGATTGATACCACTTGTTAGGTCACCATATTGTAAACACAAGTATAGATTTGATAAGAAATAAGATGAGAAATAGAGTTTGGTTGATTAGATCAAATGAGAAGAATAAAAGTGCAAGAGTTTCTTTAGATATTGAAATAACCAACAAGTTATAATGTTTACATAGAGTCCTATTTATAGGTGAGGAGTAGGGCAACACTCCTCTCCTCCCTATTTCTCTAAGTCGTGGGCTTTATGGCCCATTGGACGTTTCTTTGGACTTCTAACATACCATGAATAACTTAAATAAGCTAGCAACCTATTACATGTTCTGAAATAACCGAGACTTGATAAATGTTGATAAACTTAGATCCTAACATACTATTTTGCACACACTTCACTTTATAAAATTTTTTACAATGGCTAATCGTTGGTCTATTGAAGAAGAAAGTTTGCTGGCCGACATGTGGCTAGTCGTTCACGAATTTCCTTCTCTAAACACCGCTTTTTGGAATGACGTTACAGCAAGGTTCAACGAACAATATGACGGTCCTGTTCGTAACAAAAGCCAGATAACGGGTAAGTGGGCAAGACTTACCTGTGAATGTGAAAACTTCAATGATATTTATTTGAATTTACAGCCTACACGTGAGGTCAATGGTCGTCTTCTCGATGCAATTGACGTTTACAAAGAGCGCTATGGTGGGAAAGGCTTCAAATACTTGCACGTGTGGTTGATCTTGCAAAACACCCCGACATGGAACATATATAGGAATTAACGTCCGTATTTGTACTTTCCATATCTGTTGTGTTTGTACTTTCGTATTTTGTGTATTTCTATTTTCGTATCGTTTATGGTTGTATTTCAGTATCGTGTTTATCATTTTCCTTATGTTGTACCGTCTAACGGCTAGTTTGAATATTAATAGAATTTGTAACGGCTAGTTTCCATTACAATATCCTTTAACGGCTAGTTCCCCTATAAATACAACTTTAACAATTCTTCAAACTCTCACAAAAACACTATGGCTAACGATCCATCTATGGTGCAAAGGAATATCCTTACCCGATTACGAAATGAACAAGAAAAAGAGCTAAGGCTGGTTAACAATTTGCTAGGTGAGATAACAAGAATTATGATGCAGAAGGAAGAGCGTGCTCCAGAGATCCAAAGGTTGCGTGAGCTGCCTCAAGACCATCCAACAATCACAATCGGTTTAGAAACTCTATTAAGAAACGATGAAACAGATCTGCAAATTCAGGTCGCCTTGAAGATGGTTAGGGAACAAGTGTTGAAAGTGTGGGAGGAGAAGTCAGATCTCATAGACAATTACAAGTCAATATAATACCTTCGTGACAATCGTAGGATAATTTGTGTTTTCGTATCGTTATTCTAAGTTTGAATGTGACGTACTGGAATTTTAAATTTATGGTAGACTTTGATCTATAATCACAATGGGGTCTTATGAAATTTTTGTTTCTTGAAATCAAATAATGAAAATCTTGCAAGGGGCAAAAGTGTAATTTTTTTATTCCATCCGGCCTTTAACGTGACGTTATGGGGATAACGTGCTGCGTTAACTCCCCAATAACGCACGCATCCGGTACCTTAACGTGCCTTTAACGTGGCAAATTTATCCAATAACATGGGTTGATGGGCAAGGTATCCATTGCTCTAACAATCGTTGGCGTTAAAATTCATTATAAATATTGTGCAAATGAACCTAGCATTTCTTATATCCATGTTCACGTACAATAGACTTGAAATTGTGAAAGTTTGAATTAGTGATTGAGGTTTATTATAAGTTGGTTACTTCTATATTTTTCCATCCCTGCCTCAAGTCGCGAACCTCGCCTGGTATACCTGCAGATTTATTTCCAAAGGCTGCAAAACTCCTCTAAGGGCTTGCAAAATACGGCCTCTGAAAGATTGAACTGAAAGCTGGTTAATCCTAAACTATCTTTATGTATTTAGTTTATTTACTAAATTAGTGGTGTTAACATCTCAAACTTTTTATAATTAGCTAAAAAGCAACTAAAGTATCGTCAATTTTTAATGGCAAAACTTGTAAGTTATTCATTGAACTGTGTTCATTTGATATTCACCTTTATCTTTGGTAAGAATGAGGACATAAACCTCGCTTGCTATAATGCACACACTTACGTTGTTGGATTTGTCTAGATCATGGTTGTCAGGATCCTGATCCTGATCCTGATCCGGATCCGGATCCGGATCCGGATCTTAGGATCTTACGATTTACGATACTGCAAAGCAAAAACGATCCGGATCTTACATAGGATCTTTGACAGCATAAAATCTTATAGGATCCCGATCTTGACCATAGGATCTTAAGATCTAATCCGATCTGATCCTACTTTTCTCGGATAACTAACTAAAAAACTGTAAATTTCTAGATTATTTTTTGTAGAATTTATAAAACAATATGTTAATCTTATTAAACATTTCATAATCACAATTTTGGACAACATTTTGATGGAACATTCAGATAATTTTTTGTTTATGATATATAATAATTTGTAAATTTGTATAATATTACAAAAATTATTAAGAAAATGACATTCTAGTAGCATTTTAAGATCTCGATCCGATCTTATGATCATGATCTTGCAAAGACGAAAACAATCCTAGGTCAAGTAGCTTAATGAAGTAGTAAACAAGTATAACACACGTTTATTGAGTTTAGTATGTAAACACCAAAGTTGTCAGGATCATGATCATATTTAAGACCGTTTTCGGTTTCATAAGATTGTAATCGTAGGATCGTATCGG
Source organism: Artemisia annua (assembly GCA_014162995.1). Lineage (NCBI taxonomy): Eukaryota > Viridiplantae > Streptophyta > Magnoliopsida > Asterales > Asteraceae > Artemisia > Artemisia annua. The sequence goes on from LBNU01022767.1 coordinate 45,848, forward strand.
GATCTAAAGATCATATGAAAATGTATATGTATTTGTATTAGGGTTGTAGTTTTATACTTCTATATATTTCTATATAATATTTTATATAATAAACAAATCTAAATGGATGATAAAGGAAAAAGTTATATATTCAACAGTTCAAGTACCGTAGTAGTAGAAGATTAGATATATTGCAATGCAAACTTCCACAAATTTACCACACACGTGCACCTACTTCATGTTTCAATCGCTAAACGAACGATTTGGATACAAAAGAGATACTATATACGTGCACCTACATCAGAAAGCAACACACCATATCAAAGAAGAAGTTGAAAAAAAAAATTAAAGAACTTAGGAAAAAATTAGAATATAGCAAAGAAGAAATTAGTTATCATATCAAAGAAGAAGATGAGATTTGGTACCAGTAGAAACGAGGGAAAAAGAATTAGCCAATTAGGTGTATTCTTTTTTTCTATCTTAATAATGAAGAATGGTTAATAGATATCCGAATGGTCGGATTTGAAGAATTCTTAGTCATTTGGGCTTTAAGACATGAGCTTATGCTTAATAAGTTAGTATAGCAAAAATAGCTAAAAAAATATGTTAATAATAGGATTAGGTCGTAACCGATCCTACTATCCTACTTACATTACGATCTGTTACGATCCCGATCGTTTTTTTGCGTGTGGGATCGTAGTATCGTACAAGATCGCTATCCTGACAACTATGGTAAACACACAAAATTACAAAACAAAGTATAAACATAAAAGAAACTACAAATCAACATACATTATCAAACCAACTAATACTCCTCCATATCATGGTGAAGGGACGACTAACCCCCCTTTAATATGAAATGAGAAAAAGGTGCAACATTGGGTCGTGGTGATAGTTCCTATGCATTTAAGTCATCTAATTGTGCATCCAACTCATCTTCTCCCCTAATATTTGTAGCTGACCAAAATCATGTTACTTTTGGCTGAACTCGAGTAATTGTCTATTAAACACCTCTTGTTGGAGTCTTATAACTGTTGATGAATCAATACGGATAGTGCATCATATAAGATGGGTGGATCACCAGCCCCATTAAGTCTTCTTATCTAACGGGTTGTTTTTGTTCAACTCCTATATATTAATCGGGTAACTTTTACCAGACTCTAACATGGGAGCTTTCAGGTGATAGCGGAGAACTCAACTTCAGATAACAACATAAGTTTGGTTGATAGCCGGCTTTGCTTGTGGGGTGGATGACTTAGATGTTTGGGCCAATGCTCCACCTTTTATCAATTCCACCTGTATTTGGTGAGAAGAAAAACTAAAATGAGAAGAATAAGAAGGATATTTAGCCACACATTTCAAATAAGAGGGAGAATCTCAAGAGAAAGTGGTGCATCTGAAATGTGTGATTGTAGTTAAATGCAAATAAAATTAATTATTCATACATAAACTTCTTTTTTGTAAGTTAAATGCAAATAAATTAAAAGCCTATTTTATAACTATTGTTACTATATTATTACATTAGAAATAACTATAACAGTAGTGCTATTTAGACCTAAAACACATGCCTAATGCATGAATCATTTGTACAATTGTATTATGTATTTTCCCTCTTCAAAATCCCACCAATCACTTTTTGAAATCAACCAATCAAATCATTTGGTACATTTTTAGGCATTATTAGTAGGCACAACAATCATTTTTCTAATTATAATACTAGACACAAATTATAGTGAACAAAATGGATGGTTAAGGTATATAAAACCATCGCTACTAGGGGTGTCCTAAAAAATCGAAGAACCAAAAAAAACAGACGAACTGTACCGGTACCGACTAGGAACCGAACCATAAGTTAGAACCATGGTACGACTTTTGGTTCTTAAAATTCCAAATTTTCGGTTCAGGTCGGAACCGTCCGGTTCCGGTACTTTCTAGAATTGAACCGACTCGTTTGAAAATATGTAATTTTATAGGGTTTGTTCACAACAAAAAACTTTGTGTACATGCAGCCTTTTAAAAGAAGTTCACATTAGAATCCTGGAACAATTTACCCTCGACGAAGAGATGTTAACATTAGGATCCTGGAACAATTCATGACCTGATGAAAAGAAGTTCACATTAGGATCCTGAAACAATTCACAACCCTAATTCATTTAGATGTACCCCTTAAGTTTCGAAAGTTATTTTGAAGTGTAAGTGGTGCAAATTAATTTTTAAGATTTTGACACATGTTGACGAACAAAATAAAAGAGAAATCATGAAATGCACCTAATATGCATATATGCATCTAATTAAAAGCTAGAAAACACATTATGATGCATCTAATTTAGGTCGGTGCATCTCGGATGGTTATATATTTATTAACAAACTTGTAAGGTGCCTTCATCATTATCTGAAACTCTTCTTACAAATGAATTCTCTTCTACAAACTTTATCACTTCCTTTGGGGAACTCAATATCTTTTTACTATTTAAATGGTGATAGATCTATACAAATTTTATGTTTTTCGTCACCTTTTTAATTAGAAGTGCAAAACTAAATAATTGATCATCCGATTTATATATAAGTTACCTGTCAACAACTCTACCATTAGGTTATTTTCTAGGCGCCTTCTTTTTTCAGTTTTCCAACCTTTCAGATTTTTTAGTAGTTCTTCAAGGTCAAGAGTTCTTTCACCACTGTCTCTACCTTGGTTTAGCTGTCGAATAACACAATAATATCTAGACATGGTAGCAGTGCTAAAATAATCATAGAAAGGAAAATTGGAGGTGTGGTTGGTCTTGTCAAAGTTTGTGACACTCTCTCAAGCTAGCCAAGTGTGAATTGAATATCGCACCATCAGGTTATTAACTTGATCATGCAAGATTCACACTTGAGCTAGCCTGAGAGACGGCTAAAAACTTTGACAAGCGTATCCACGTGTACAAGTTTCCTTTTAAAGATTTTCATACTACTGCTACCTATGTCTAAATTTTATAGTGTTATTAGACAACCAAACCAAGGTAGAGAAAGTGGTAAAAGAACTCTTGACCCCCAAGAAAACCCTAAACGCTGGAAGATCCAAAAAAGAAGGCGCTTGGAAAATAACGGGAATGGTAGACTTGACATGATAAGTCATATATACATCAGATGGTCAATTATTTAGTTTTGTATTTCTGATTAAAACGGTGACTAAAAACATAAAATATGTATATATCCAAGCTGTAGAAAGATATTGAGGTCCTGTTGGAAAAAATGTTTTGCAAAATGATTTTTTTTGCAATTTTTGGACACTATTTAATATATGTGTATGTTTGTACATATTTGTATTTCTTGGTAGCTTCGCGTTCTCCTTGACGAGAGCTTCGTAACGAGCTAAAATGTGTCAAAAATGGAGTTCATCTGAATGAGATATCGTGTCTCAAAGTGAGGCACTTGAAACACAAAAAATGGAAAAATGAAACTATCCCACATCGCCCAAAACAAAAAGTGAAAGCTTGTTTTTATAGAAATCTTGATATTGACCTTCAAATTGATATGTTGGTTTTACTCCAGCACCTACGTGCGCGAGCAAGGGGGTTGTAGATTTTAGGATTTGTGGGCCAAAATGGGTTCAAAGCTTCTGAACTCATGCGAGCCCGCGCGACCTGCGGACACGAATGCAGCTCCGAAACCTCACCTACGTGCGAATCTTTTTGCTGCCAGATTCAAGCTTCTTTTTTCTAGAATTTTCTGTAAATCTATTTTAGGAATAGATTTAAACTTATTGATTAAGTTATACAGAATTTCGTTGTGTTAATAGAAGATATGAAAATCTGTTTTTTATATAACCGATTTGTGTAATTATGGCTAATATTTAATCTTGGAAAACAAGATAGGTGTTCAGTATAAATATAAGCCAAGTCTCATTCGTTTTAGACACATAATAACAACTCCATAGCAACCGAATTTTAGCAGTCTTCACGATCAGAAACATACGAGTTCCTTCCGTGATTTTTCAGGCAAGTTTGTAAGGTCCGGCTGTACATACGTTGTACCCTGCGAAACAAACGCGAATCTGTTTTAAGGGAATCGTGTTAAACACGAGCCTTGTGCCACAACCTTTACTGCTTTCATTATTTATCGTTTATTGTGTATGTCTTCTGATTCTACCCAACCCATTCTGTCTGTTTTATAGTCATTTATTTTCTGTTAATTATTTGTTGATTGTAATATGATTTATTTTAATAGAAGTTGTTAGAAAAGTGACTTAAACTTGAGGGGTTGTTTGGTAAACTGTGTGACTTGTCCTGCAAGTTTGTTTATAATTAGGAAACAAATCTATGACGGTTAGTTTTGCCTATAAATAGAGATTAATAGCTTTAGAATTGTTTGTACCTTTGGAATAATAGTTTGGTACCGTTTGAATTAGTTTTTGTTTTGTATCTTTGAATTTGGTTTTGTATTTGATTTGGTTATTTGAATAAAGCTTCCGCTTTGTTTGTTTGATTTTGGTGTTTGTTTCATCTTTGAATTACCAACAAAAGTGTACATGTTTCCCTACAGGTCCTTGAGGAAATTCAATAAAGATTTTAGAAGAGATTTCATACGTAAGAAGAGCTTCGGATAATGGTGAAGGGGGCTCATGGTTAGTTAATAAATCTATCTATATGCATCTTCATGCTTTTTCTAGTTCTCTAAGATAAACATAATGTATGTACGTCATTTAGAATTTACTGAATAGATTCATCTAGTATGCACTATCAATTACTAGATGGGTGAATTGTTTTAGATCCTAATCATAGTGTGAACTTCTCTTCGTCAGGTCGTGAATTGTTCCAGGATCCTAATGTTAACTTCTCTTCGTCAGGTGGTGAATTGTTCCAGGATCTGAATGTGAACTTTTCTTCACCAGTTCACCGGGTGGAGAAGTTTTAAAAAATCCTTTAACTTCTCTCTCTCCCTCTCTCTCTCTCTCTCTCTCTCTCTCTCTCTCTCTCTCTCTCTCTCTCTCTCTCTCTCTCTCTCTCTCTCTCTCTCTCTCTCTCTCTCTCTCTCTCTCTCTCTCTCTCTCTCTCTCTCTCTCTCTCTCTCTCTCTCTCTCTCTCTCTCTCTCTCTCTCTCTCTCTCTCTCTCTCTCTCTCTCTCTCTCTCTCTCTCTCAGGTGGTGAAGTGTTGTAGGATCCATTACCATGTTTTAATCCAAAATTGGAACTTTTATTACAATGTATGAAAGTATGATAGAAGGATTTAGACGAACCATATGTTCAACTTAGCTAGTTGCCACATTCCTTTTGTACTAATTTTTAACACTCTCTAGTGATGACCTTGATTCAACCTAAATAGTTTCTTGTATGGCTTTAACCAAGCTAATGGACACCCCTCATGTAGATGAACCAGCTTCTTTTCTAGACCCTAAGTATCGAAAAATAAAAATTAAGTGCACATAAGAGCATGGGCATGAACTATGTATTGAGACAAGGATGAATATTTAGGTCATTTCATTGAGATAGGCTAAGTAACTCCAGTGCATGTGAGGATTTAGTTATATAAAGTAATCAAATATACAAAGAGAAATTCTAGATAGAACCTGAATTCAAATGCTTGTGATTAGTTTAGGATCTAAATCATCAAATGTTCATGTTCTGTTATATTTTTCATTAGAATTTGTTGTATATTGATATACTACTATTGCTTAGACTTAATTTGAGACTTTTGATATACTACATGCGTGCGCACACACACTAGTAACCAAACACCCTTACTGCAACAACATGAGGGTTTGGTTAAGAGTGTTTGATAGTGGGTGCGGCAGTAACCGAAAACCCCTGCTAAACATCTCCACTACAGAAGCAAGGGTGTTTGGTTGAAAAGAGCAATGGTGTTTCGTGATTGTTAATTTACCTTCTTGCTTTGTAACTACACGGAAAAAAATGGAGAGTTTGTGATCAAGTCAAACGAGCAGTTCAGATTCGTTGATCGATGTGCAAACTATGGAACAAGTCTTAGACTCTAGCAGTGGGTATAATCATGGTAGCGGTAGGTAGTTAGCGGGTGTGGCCTCAAGTTTAAGCACTAACTTTCTTAAGAAGCTCAGTTATGATTATTCCCCCGACATTAGGTTGTGGTAATGCGAATGTGTAACTCAACAATAGTGACTAGTTAAGTCATATTTGTATTGTTTTTCAACTATAACGACACATTAGTTGGGAAGGGATCTAGTAAGATTGAGATGCAACGACTTGAATTAGATGCATCTTTATTAATTTAGATGCACCCCCTTGAGTTTCAAAAGTTATTTTGAAGTGAAAATGATGCAAATTGATTTTTACAATTCGGTCACGTGTAGAGGAACAAAATAAAAGAGACATCATGAAATGCATCTCACATAGTTAGATGCATCTAATTAAAAGCTAGAAAACACATTATGATGGATCTAAGATAATAGGGATGCATCTAATTTAGGTTGGTGCATCTTGTATATGCGGTTATAGTTACTTCTTATCCTTCTTATTTTAAGATTACTTCTTATCTGATCCTAACTCTACATTAGCATATGTGTGCAATAAAATATTCTTTGAATAAACTATCAAAATAGTAATAACTTGAAAGCCATGAAATATGTTTACGCTATTCCCCCCACTTTTTTTAGAAGAGTATTGTCACCACTAATATCTAAAACTTTCTATAACCAGGAGACCTAAATGTATTATATATGTGATTACAAAAATAGATAAAATCGTAATCTCATAAGATTAGACTATAACGTTATTACTCCGTATCATTTAAAAATATGGAATCTGGAGAAACTTGTTAAACTGTACATATGAACAGGGGGATATATTACATAAATCTCAACATTTCTAATAGCGAAAAAATTATTAGATCTCAAAGTTTTTGTATATCTTCAATGCACTTCAAGCATGGATATTTTCCAATCTCCGTGATATGCTTTTTATGTGTACTATAGAGTGAAGAAATGTGTCATTTCTATTAGCGCATTGATTCGTTATATTTTGGTGTGTAAAACAACAAGTATTCAAAAATATCAACAAGTGAGGTCAATGTTATCGTGAGTGACAACAAGACGTGGAGAAATACAAGTAAACCTTTTAGGAAAAAGATTACCTCGTAAACTCGTGCAATGTGATATTTTTAAGACCGGGAAGTGATTTCCCGGGTCGTACCCCAACGAGGTGTGAATGGAAAGCTTCGTGAAAAGATCGAGATTAAAATGCTTGTATGTTTGGTTGTGAAAGATTGTTTGGTTTTGTTGTACGTTAAATTAACGAAATTGGAAAATTAACGAACGAGAACGGAAATAACACAACCTAAAAAGGAACAAAAGTAATGGAAAACTAGGGAAATCCTAAAATACTACGGAAAACATAATTAGGAAGCGGGAAATCCTAAAACACTATCTAACACAAAAACGTGATGCTTATTTAAAATAAACGTCAACGCGCGAAACAAAACGTGAAATTTAAGCACGAAAGGTCCTACGGGTATGCAAATAATTTTCCTACGATTCTAAAGATAAAAGAAAATTTTGAGAAAAAGAAAAAAAA
>LBNU01022767.1:79113-121617 GCA_014162995.1 Artemisia annua
CCTTAACCAAGGCTTACATGTAGTATATATAGGAGAGTCCAAGGGTATTCATGTCATTCTAGCACTATTACATACTTGGCCCTTGGACTTCCATACAATGTGACATTACATCATAAACTTACTTAACATAAGAGATAAAATGTAAACATAATAAGTCTAATAAGCAACCTATTACAAATATAATGACCGACACTTTTCATAACGTGAAACGTGTTCCTAACAATGGGGTTACAGGAATAGGGTTACTTTCACTCTTGAAAGCCATGAAATAACATCTTATGTGACAATGTCAAGCTTTTATCTGATGTATATGTCATGTATCCACATACTCGATACCAGAATGAACTTTAAATTATGATTATGTAAGGGTCGCAATGGCAGCTTTAGTTCAAGTGATTATTCGTTGAATCATAATCAAAATTAAATAATAACATGTACTAAAATGTAACGTAGGATGTAGTGCCTAATAAGGTGAGTAAGTTTATTCGACCATTTGTTACTACTATGATCAAACCCATCAGATACATATTATGAAGCAGAGTTTACATACACACCCTTAAACATATATACATCAACCTCGGTCATCAATAAAGAGGTAAGAAATTTATATGATGTGGTTGGTTGGCTAAAGCACAATTGTTGGCATATGGTTCGTGAGGTTTCGAGTTAGCGTTATGGTGCTTATTCCCTAAGCTATGTACGTTCTATTATTAATAGATATATATATGCAATGTATAACAATCACAACACATTCAGTAATAAAAATCATTTACTAATTTAAAATATATACTAGCACGATTCTCTGCCAAGTTGCTCCAACAAATTCTCGCTGCATCACTTTCACTTTGTCTATTCTTCGGATCATCATCTAGCACCTCCTTCTTCACACTCATAATTTTGATTCGGCCCTTATACTCTAAATTAACCTTCCTCGCTAGATCTGTCACACTTCCCTTATTCTTCCTCTTTCTCAGAATCTCAATCTCATTTTCTTTTTTGTTTAAATCATAACCCATCATTTTGATTTTCCAATTCAAATCCTTAATTTTGTTAGCATACGTATCTTTCAAATGCTTTATGTCATCATAGAACTTTTTTATTATAATAAAATTCTCATTTAGCTTCAGATTTATCCGTGCCTAAGACTCATTGTCCTGTCTAGCTTTATTAGCTTTATTTTCTAAATCCCTAACTTTGTGCATCAAGTATGCTTCACGATTCTTCACAGCTGCATGTAGATGAGAAATGATGTCCGGTACGGTCCTAGCAGAATCACTTCCCAATGAAAAGGTGTTACTGTTTGTGATCATTTGGTTCACACCTTAGTTGGTAACAATAACCTCCAAATGTGTGTAACAAATATTCTTTGGGAAGCGAATTTGCTAGGACGGTACCCGACATCATTTCTCATCTACATGTAGGTGTGAAGAATCATGAAGCATACTTTATGCACAAAGTTAGGGATTTAGAAAGTAAAGCTAGTAAAGCTAGCCAGGACAATGAGTCTTAGGCATGGTTAAATAGAAGCTAACTGAGAATTAGATTATAATAAAATGATGACATAAATCATTTGAATGATACGTATGCTAATAAAATTAAGTATTTGAATTTGAAATCGAAATGATGGGTTATGAGTTAAACAAAAAGCAAAATGAGATTGAGATTCTGAGAAAGGGGAAGAATAAGGGAAGTGAGACAGATCCAGCGAGGAAGGTTAATTTAGAGTATAAGGTTTGAATCAAATTATGAGTGTGAAGAAGGAGGTGTTAGATGATGCTCCGAAGAATAGACAAAGTGAAAGTGATGCAGCGAGAATTTCTTGTAGCAACTCGGTAGAGAATCGTGCTGGTATATATTTTAAATTAGTAAATGATTTTTTTTAATGAATGTGCTTTGATTGTTATACATTGAACTACAAGTCAAAACATGGGATCCTCGAATCACATGAGGCAAGATTTTGGATCAACACCTTGAGGACAAGGTGTTTTTGCGGGGCGGAAAAATGATACGATCCCTGGATTTATTAATTATGGAATGATTATTAAATAAGTATTAAAATAGTTTTATTTATTTACTAGATATGTTTTATTTAGATAAAGATTATGATCCGACTTTTTCTACAAGAATAGGATTATTATATATAGATGATTAGGGTTGTAATCACTTATGCTGAATATTATTATGGTTTATTGATTTCGTGTCAATTGGGAGAGCTTATTCGACCTCTCGAACCTCAATTACTCTATCTTTATTGTTCTTTTATCACCAGGAATTCTACGGGTATAAAGGATCTACAAAGCTGACACAGAGAAGTTAAAGGATCTTGTTAAAATTCTCCACCCGGTGAAGAAAATTTCACATTCAGATCCTCGAACAATTCACCACCTGACGAAGAGACGTTCACACTAGGATCTTGAAACAATTCACAACCTAGTAATTAATAGTGCATACTAGATGAATTTATTCAGTAAATTCTAGATGACATACATACATTATGTTCATCGGTATGCACTATTTATTACTGGGTGGTGAAGTGTTCCAGGATCCTAATGTTAACATCTCTTCGTCGGATGGTGAATTGCTCATGGATTCTAACGTGAACTTCTCTTCGCCATGTGGAGAATTGGTTCTAGATCCTCATTACAACTTCTCTTCATCGGGTGGTGTAGTGTTACCAGTTCTGTTACCATGTATTAATCCAAAATTGGAATTTTACTTACAAGTGTATAAAAGTTTGAAAGAAGGATTTAGACGAGAGCTAAAAAAAACATCCTACAGTTATACATTCAACCTAGCTAGTTGCCACATTCCTTTTGAACTAACTTTGAACTATCTAACGACCTCAATTCAACCGAAGTAGTTTTTTAATGGCTTTAACCCAACTAGTGGAAACCCCACATATAAATGAACAAGCTTCTTTTATAGACCCTAGGTATCGAAAAAATATTTAAGTGCGCATATGAACATGGGCATGAAGTGTGATTCTGACAAGGATAAATATTTTGGTTATTTCATTGAGAAATGCTATGTAATTGTTGTACATGTGAGGTTTTGAGTATATAAAGTACTCAATTATAAAAAGATAAATTTTAAATAAAACTCAAATTCAAATGCTTGTGAATAGAATCGTGTCAATTGTTATTATTCCTTTATTATTTCGTTGATAGTCTGACGTTTTGATATACTACTAGTGCTTGGACTTTAATTGAGACTTCTCATATACTACACGCAGGAGCGCGCACACACCAATAACCAAACACCCTTACTGCAACATTATGGGTTTTTGGTTAAGTGTGTTCGGTAACTAGTGCGGGGCAGTAACCAAACACCCTAACAATAGCCAAACACCCATGTTACAACATCAAGGGTGGTTAGTTGAAGAGAAAATCGAGCAATGGTGTTTCATGATTCTTAAATTATCTTTCGTGTTTCGTAACTACACAACAACAAATGGAGTTCGCATTTCCTTACTTTCGTGGGCCTAACCCTCCTGGTTTGTGGGTGTGGCCACAAGTTTAAGCCCCCACTTAGTACCCCTATCCCGAGAGCCATCATACATGCAAAGACAAGTTGATGACATGCTCGAGGCTCAATGTGATGGGTGAACAAGTCCGTGCGTTGGAGGAGCGAATTCGTGCAACACAAACCCAAGTCGATTTTATCCTTACTCAAGAAATTCAGGAATAATCAGATTATTCCTCAAGAGTTAGGTTATGTGTACGCGACGATAGTGAGTAGGTGTAGCCTTATTTATATTGTTTTTCAACTATAACGACACATCAGCATTTGTATGCTTATATTCGAGAACTTTAACTTTGGTTGTTTATTTTTGAATGATTCAATGAAGTGATGAATTGAATAAGTTTGTATATATTTTTTAAGAACTTTCTTGAAATTTATGGCAGATTTTTTTATTTATTAATTTTTTTTTATTATTATTATTTTTTTTTTTATCTTTTTCGTTTTTTGGGGAAAAATTCCTAAACCTCCTGCCAAAATGGGTAGATGATGTGATTGTTTTTAAAAACCTATTGTGATGACACGCGTGGTCGCAAAATGTAATAATATTTTTCTGAATTTAATACCACGGTTGTTGCAAAACGAATTATTATTTTAATTTTTTATTTTTTAATTAATAAGTTTTGGCGACGAGTTTTTTCATCGCAAAAAGTCCTGACATAACCAAACTTGTGGGCTTGTTTGTTTCGTCTCTAAGACCTTTGACTATCTTCGCTAAAACCTTTTATCGAAGAGTCAGGGAATTGTTTGTGGCAAAATTCGTCAGGATAGACTATGTACGACGACATTTTAGGTTCTTGAGACGAACTTTGTCATGCTAAAATCCCTGATTCTTGTAGTGTTACTGGATGGGATGATAAAAAAATGCAGTCTATATTTGTAGGAAAAGTTAATGATGAAGTGAGTGAGATCACGGATAAGACGAATATTTAGAGACATCGGGAAATGATCCACATTTGTAAGATGAATTGAAGATGCAGATAGACCAGATGAAGATAAATTTAATTACTTTTATTTTGGTTTGTAAATTTTTGTAAGATGGATGTTGAATTCCTTTGCAATCATTGTACAACAGTTATTGGGTACAATCGTGTTCTAAGAACTTGTATAACTTTTAGAACAAGCCAAGAAAAGTCAACAAAACTATGAAGCAAGAAAACAAATGAAACTTATAGTACGATCAAAATAAAGCCTTCAACATGCACCACTGAGACGTATGCATAAAATGACCATTTTTGTTCGCATGGGAAAGTGGATGGAGACGTGACAATAGAACAACAAGGAAGCCAAACTATATATATATATATATATATATATATATATATATATATATATATATATATATATATATATATATATATATATATATATTTATATATATATATATATATATATATATGAATAACATTCTGATGAGGAAAACAAGAACACTGAGGTGTTGCATGGTCAGGACCACCAAATAGCATATATGTTTTTTGCTAAAATGAAATCATGATTCAAATTTTCTTAATGTTCATATTCCTCTCTTGCTTTAATCTATTTTGTCTATCAAGGATTTAATCAATAAAAAAGAATGCTACATCAACTTTGTAATTTTACTTTACCTGAGTACATGATGGTTGTTGAACAATCATCTCCATTCCGCCCGTAGATTTTTAAAGTTCTTCGTTAGCGGTTGGGTGCACAATCATTTCGAGTACTGTAGGCTGATTCATTTTGTTGTTTGACATATTTTTTCTAACTGTTTTAAGCCCTAAATCGATGAGTACTGTAATGAAATCGATGAGTACTATAATGAGAGAGGAGAAATATAGTAAAGAGAGATGTGTGTCATAATTTAGTTTATGTTGGTCGAATTTATAGTGCTTAATCATGGATGTATTAATTACAATATCAAATATCTATTCAATGCAGATGAAATCTTGCCTAATGAATAATGATGTCGTTAATGTTTTTTTTTTTTTTTTTTTAGGACCATCTACAAATCAGGTAATACACTAAATCCAAAGATATCCATGTTGACTATTGTATTAAGTAATTATGTGACTACAAATATAATATTTTTATGCAGATACTAAAAAAGGGAATTTTATTGGACAATTATTATTATTATTATTATTATTATTATTATTATTATTATTATTATTATTATTATTATTATTATTATTATTATTATTATTATTATTATTATTATTATTTTTTTAAATTTTCTGTCATATAGAATGAAATTTTTTATGCATATACTAAAAAGAAATTGGAAGTAAAAACGAATTGTTGATGCACAAAATGGGGATTTAAATTTTTTAATGCACAAACGCATTTTTTGCATCGTTTTCATCAAATGTATATACACTTTTATCCACCAACATCCCCTATCATGTGGAAGTTTTTTAAACACTTTTTTCCGAATCAATTTTACACTTCTCACAATTATTATATTCTTATTTTAACCTTACCCTGTTAGTACAATACATGGAGATAATTATAAAACCAGATTGAAATATTATAAAGAAAAAACTGAAAAAATTAAGATGCATAAAATTATTGCTACCAAACGCTAATATGATACCTAATTATTAAACAAAGGTAGTAATATTACTATTTTTACTGTTAATACATATTGTAAAATGTTATATTTTATTTCAACCTACAATGAGTTATACATTTAAAAGTTCTTGGTTAACGGTTGGGTGCACAATCATTTCGAGTACTGAAGGCTGATTCATTTGGTTGTTTGACATATTTGTTCTAATTGTTTTAAGGCCTAAAAAGTTATATTTTGTTTCAACTTACAATAAATTATACATTTAAAAGTTCTTGGTTAGCGGTTAGGTGCACAATCATTTCGAGTACTGTAGGCTGATCCATATGATTGTTTGACATATTTGTTCTAACTGTTTGAAGCCCTAAATCGATATGAGTACTGTAATGAGAGAAGAGAAATATAGTGAATAACCAAGAACTTTTAAATTTATAATTTATTGTAGGTTGAAACAAAATATAACTTTTTACAACATGTATTAACAGTAATAGTAGTAATATTACTACATTTGTTTAATAATTAATGGTATCATATTAGCGTTTGGTTACAATAATTTTATACATCTTAATTTTTCATTTTGTTCATTATAATATTTCAATTTGGTTTTATAATTATCTCCATGTATTTTACTAACAGGGTAAGGTTAAAATAAGAATATAAATATTCATGAGAAGCGTAAAAATGATTCAGGAAAAAGTGTTTAAAAAACTTCGGCATGATAGGGGATGTTGGTGGATAAAAAATTGTGAAGGAAGTTTTTCTAAAGTGTATATACATTTGTTGAAAAAGATGCGAAAATTTAAAAATTTTAAATCAACATTTTGTGCATAAACAATTTGTTTTGACATCTAATTTCTTTTTAGTATATGCATAAAAATTTTCATTCTATATGACATAAAAATTTTAATATTTAAAAAAAAAAATAATTTTCAAAGAAAATTCCCTTTTTTAATATTTGCATAAAATTTTATATCTGTAGTCACATAATTACTTAATACAATAGTCAACATGGATATCTTTGGATGTAATGTATTACCTAACTTGTAGATGGTCTTAAAACAAAATGAGAAATACATTAATAATATCATTAGGATTTCAAATGCATTGAATAGATATTTGATATTGTAATTGATACATGCTTGATTAAGCACTATAAATCGACCAACATAAACTAAATTGTGACACACATCTCTCTTTACTATATTTCTCCTCTCTCATTAAAGTACTCATATCGATTTAAGGCTTAAAACAGTTAGAACAAATATGTCAAACAACCAAATGAATCAGCCTACAGTACTTGAAATGATTGTGCACCCAACCACTAACAAAAAACTTTTAAAATCTACGAGCGGAATGGAGATGATTGTTCAACAACCATCATGTATTCAGGTAAAGTAAAATTACAAAGTTGATGTAGCATTCTTTTTTATTGATTAGATCCATGATAGAGAATACAAATTAAAGCAAGAGAGGAATATGAACATTAAGAAAATTTGAATCATGGTTTCATTTTAGCAAGAAACATATATGCTATTTGGCTGTCCTGACCACGCAACACCTCAGTGTTTGTGTTTTCCTCATTAGAATGTCATTCATATATATAGCTTGGTTTCCTTGTTGTTCTATTGTCACGTCTCCATCCTCTTTCCCATGCGAACAAAAATGGTCTTTTTATGCAGTAGTGTATGTTCAAGGCTTTATTTTGATCGCACTATAAGTTTCATTTGTTTTCTTGCTTCATAGTTTTATTGAGTTTTTTTGGCTTGTTCTAAAAATTATATTAACTAATCTAAATGGATTGTAAGTGTGTTTTTATTTAGCGGATGGGTTCTTATAATTAAAACCATCACAAATGAAACAAGCAAAAGCTAGCTAAGTAGTGGGTGTTGTTTAATGAACACGCAACAAAAAAATTAACTAGCTAATCATCCCAAATTAGTTCTAATGATCAAACACTAAGAGACACCATTAAAGTTAAGTTGATCACATAGTTAATTAACACGGTTTCAAAAATGTTGATAATGCCCCCCCACTTTAGAACGACTTCACAAATCTTCTTAGAAATGTTCCAAGAAAAAAATGCGTTATTTTGTTTCGAGTGCATCGTTACAGATAGGAAAAGTTGATTCTCGTATGCATCTTTTCATATTCAATTATCCAAGGTAAAACTTTAACCTTAATCGGAAGAAGTGAGTTTATTCATTTGTATAATTTGGAAGATGTCGAGGCGTTGTGGTGAGAGATACGTTGACTCATAGAATTAACATAAAATATTGTTGGTTATGTATAAGAGTTTTACATTAGCTGGTTCATTAAAACTTTGATGAAAATGCAAGATTCTTTGTTTTTTGAAGGTCACACTACGAGATGCATCTATCAACAATTTTTTGTATTTACAGGGTCAATTATTATTATTATTATTATTATTATTATTATTATTATTATTATTATTATTATTATTTATTTGTTTATTTTTTATTTATTTTTGTCTCCAAGTGTAATATGGGGGAGAAAATACTAAAAGTCAGATGACTTTATTTTACAATTATAATTTGAGGATGACTATTACGCTGTTTAAATACAAGATCTCTGTGCTTTTTGTCTTCTTTCGTGACACCGTACTTCCATGTACTGATCTAGATATAACTGTTTACACCCCTGCTTCAATTTATTTCGTTTTCTTTTGATTTTTTTTTTATCTTATATCTTTATCAAATTGTGAAATATTTAATAGCCAAACTTATAAAATTTCATTTATTTCACATATGAAACTATAATTAGGTAATCTTGCAGTATTATAGTTCATATACAACCAATCAATCCATACGATTCACTAAGATCTTTGTGAAACGGTAACAATCTAACCAATAAACACACAAATTTCCGGTAAAACTTGAAGAATATAAGCCATTTTCACTTGTGTATAATCATAATAGTGACATATAACTGCTAATCACTCGTATAAAGTGACATATAAACCCTAATCACTCATATATATAATCACACCAAATCATCAGGCTATCACACATTTTCAAAACAAATTACTTAATTATACTAATAATCTTTCACTAACAGTCTTACCAAACGAATAACCACAAATATTTTCAAAATATCACTTTTATTTAATCATAATCGTGAAATATAAATTCAAATCACTCGCATAATCACATCAAATCCTCATGTTATCACAAATATCAAAAGTAATTACTTAATTACACTAATAACCTTTCACAAACAGTAAAATCTAATGATCTCACAAATATCTTATATATAATCATCTATAAACAACGAAAATCAATATTTCTTTATAGTATCGGCAATACAAATAAAAAAACAAAAGAAATAACAACAAAATAATAGTTATGATCATTAATATTCAATTATAAACCGTACCTTCGTCCATATTTTCAGCGTAAGGTTGAATCGGTTCTGTTCGAGCAATAGATTTGGTCGGAGTCGACCTCATAACTGTAGATGATTCCATTTTATTATGATTGAACGATATTTAACGGTTGATTTTTGTTAATGATAGAGATTTAGGGTGGTTTTGCATAGCCGGTTAGTGTGTGTGTTTTGTGGTGCTTTGTGTATGTTTGATATTTCGTGATAATATATCACGCGTTATATAGGTGGATGGGGTGTCTAATATGGAAGGTGAAATTAACTATATTCATGATTATGATGCGTTATATAGGTGTACGTGGATGAGGTGTCTAATATGGAAGGTGAAATAACTATTTTGCCCTTCCTGCTTCCATATTACTTTTTCATCTAGACCATTAGATTTATCTAGATTAATGATAGTGTTATTATTATTATTATTATTATTATTATTATTATTATTATTATTATTATTATTATTATTTATTTGTTTATTTTTTATTTATTTTTGTCTCCAAGTGTAATATGGGGGAGAAAATACTAAAAGTCAGATGACTTTATTTTACAATTATAATTTGAGGATGACTATTACGCTGTTTAAATACAAGATCTCTGTGCTTTTTGTCTTCTTTCGTGACACCGTACTTCCATGTACTGATCTAGATATAACTGTTTACACCCCTGCTTCAATTTATTTCGTTTTCTTTTGATTTTTTTTTTATCTTATATCTTTATCAAATTGTGAAATATTTAATAGCCAAACTTATAAAATTTCATTTATTTCACATATGAAACTATAATTAGGTAATCTTGCAGTATTATAGTTCATATACAACCAATCAATCCATACGATTCACTAAGATCTTTGTGAAACGGTAACAATCTAACCAATAAACACACAAATTTCCGGTAAAACTTGAAGAATATAAGCCATTTTCACTTGTGTATAATCATAATAGTGACATATAACTGCTAATCACTCGTATAAAGTGACATATAAACCCTAATCACTCATATATATAATCACACCAAATCATCAGGCTATCACACATTTTCAAAACAAATTACTTAATTATACTAATAATCTTTCACTAACAGTCTTACCAAACGAATAACCACAAATATTTTCAAAATATCACTTTTATTTAATCATAATCGTGAAATATAAATGCAAATCACTCGCATAATCACATCAAATCCTCATGTTATCACAAATATCAAAAGTAATTACTTAATTACACTAATAACCTTTCACAAACAGTAAAATCTAATGATCTCACAAATATCTTATATATAATCATCTATAAACAACGAAAATCAATATTTCTTTATAGTATCGGCAATACAAATAAAAAAACAAAAGAAATAACAACAAAATAATAGTTATGATCATTAATATTCAATTATAAACCGTACCTTCGTCCATATTTTCAGCGTAAGGTTGAATCGGTTCTGTTCGAGCAATAGATTTGGTCGGAGTCGACCTCATAACTGTAGATGATTCCATTTTATTATGATTGAACGATATTTAACGGTTGATTTTTGTTAATGATAGAGATTTAGGGTGGTTTTGCATAGCCGGTTAGTGTGTGTGTTTTGTGGTGCTTTGTGTATGTTTGATATTTCGTGATAATATATCACGCGTTATATAGGTGGATGGGGTGTCTAATATGGAAGGTGAAATTAACTATATTCATGATTATGATGCGTTATATAGGTGTACGTGGATGAGGTGTCTAATATGGAAGGTGAAATAACTATTTTGCCCTTCCTGCTTCCATATTACTTTTTCATCTAGACCATTAGATTTATCTAGATTAATGATAGTGTTATTATTATTATTATTATTATTATTATTATTATTATTATTATTATTATTATTATTATTTTTTATTATTATTATTGTTGTTGTTGTTGTTGTTGTTGTTGTTGTTATTATTATTATTATTATTATTATTATCATTTAATTAAATTAAGAACCACCTAAAATGAATTATGTAGAATAATTCAACTCTACTAAATGAAACAATGACCAATCCTAAAAAGATATAATAAAGTTTCATACATTCAAAAATTATCAAGTTAATTATTCATACTTGAACCTCTTTAAGTCTATTTTATAACTATTGTTACTATATTATTACATTGGAAATAATTATAATACCAAATTGGGACAAAAATTATAATTACCACAATGGACATTTAAGATATATATAAAATCGTTGCCACCAAACGATAAGATGAAATCTCTAATATTAATATGTAAGATGAAATCTCTAATATTAATTATGTCATACGATCACACTTGAATGCGAATAATAATGAATCATAAGTAGTAATTATAAACATATATTGTTTGAGTTTATATCTTAACTTACAACTATGTGTGAAATAAAATAATTTTTGAATAAACTATCAAAATCGTAATAACTTGAAAGCCATGAAATATGTTTTCATTATTTTATTTTATTTTTCTTTTTTTAGAAGAGTATTCTCACCACTAAAAGCTAAAACTTTTTATATATAGGAGACCTTAATGTTATATATATGTGATTAAAAAATAGTTAAAAATCATAATCTCATAAAAGTAGACAGTAACATTATTTCAAATTATTAAACTTCAAATTATACTTTTGTGTATTGAACTCTCATTATGAAATAGATAGTATCTCGGCTTCCCAATAAATTCTTATAAATCCTATGAATTTCTAATAAAGTGATGTGTTAAAATAATATTAATAATATTAATAATAATAGTAACCAATTGGGGCTTCTTCCGGTAGTATCATTCTTCCACCGTAAATGCTTAATTGAATTGTCAAAAGAGGACCTCTTTGGAGAATGGCTAGGGTTCGATCCCAACTCACTAATTAGGTCACTGAGACATGTGATCATTGGGATTGATCTTTATGGAAGAGTCACGTTGGCATCTGGTAGGGGTACATGGGGTCAGGGTGTTCCCACTGATTTACATCTTTTGAAATAATAATAACGATGACGACAATAATAACACTATCTATAAGTTTAGAAATTAAATGTTTAAGTCTTTAGTTATTATGTATAATATTCTTTTTGTTCATATTGTTTCTACAAAAGAAATATCCTTTCTTATAAATTATACATTTATGATTGTATATGCATACACACATCAATATATTTAGGGTTTTGCAAACAACAACTCTATAAGTTTTGTGTAAGCATGCCTAAATTAACAATATTTCCAAAATAAAACTCATCATTTTCGTAAATACATGATTTCAACATGTATAATTAAGGTAAGTGAGTTTTATAATTGTATATATTAATATAAAGTTAATTCAAATTTAAAAGTGCTTCTTAATCACAGTAAGCTTAAACAACACCCATTGGATTGTTGTTAACAAATTCCATATATTTTTTTTAGTGCCTGAAAACCTAAACCTAAGTACCAATATCACGAAAAAAATACATATTGAATGAGTTACAAAATAATACAATAAAATAATAACGTACTTATTTTATAATTGTTATCTCATACTTAATCCGATAGTCAACATGGATATCTCTTGATTCAATGTATTACCAATTTTTAATATGAAGCCTAAAATTAAGTTTGATTTTGAAGAGATTGAAAAAAAATATATTGAGTTGGAACATAACTTGGCATCATTACAAAAGGAAACTGAACATCAAAAATTAACATACAAAAATTTGTTTGATTCTATTAAGTATAAAATAGCTGAGTCTCAAAGTTCAGCCAAGAATCAAAAATAGAATGAATATTTGAAAACTAAAATTTGGAACTCCCTGAGAAGCTTAAGCTTTCAGAACAAGTGAATGTTCAATTTGAAAAACGTTTTTATTCCCTCAAACAAGACAATGAACTTGAGAAAAGGTTTGTAAAAGTTTTGAAAAATATTGAATCAATGAAATAGAAAAAAGTTTGATTCTCAAATTACAAATGTTTCAATTCCAAGTTCAATGATCGAAACTAATTTTTCTAAACTTAGAAAGGAAATGGGAAAATGATGAAACTTCTTGAAAAGAAATTTTTGTGCTCGAAACGAAAATTATTAAGCTAGAAAAGACGTTAGCACAACAAACCAAAGATTTTCATGATGCCCAAATTGAATTTTCAAACACATGACCGAATTCGAAACTTATTTTGAAAGACTTAAAAAGGAAAATTTTGCTTTCGAACGCAATTTGTCACGTAAACTTGATGATTCTAAAACGAGAAAAGATCAATTTCTCACCAATTCTCTCAATCATATAAATAGGTACCTCATAAAGTCAGCATGAACTAAACATAATTTCTAGTGTGTCACATCTTCATGTCCATTTTCGTTTTTCCATTTCTCTGACCGTCCTACCGGTGATCTCACTCACACGATCATTCCACTTTGCCTACAATATTGGATAAAGGTTTTTTTTTATCATCCCGGCTAATAACACTACAACAATCAAGGGTTTTAGATTGATAAAAGTCGTCACAAGAACCTAAAGTGTCATTGCAAAAAGTCTATACCGACGAATTTTCATCAGGAAAAAAGCCTCTCCACTGACCCTTCGATAAAACAAATTTCGCGACGACGGTTAGAGGTTTTAGGGTTGACAAAAACGGGCCCACAAGTATGCTTATGTTAGGAACTCGGGAGAACAAAAAAGTTGTCGGCAAAACTTTTATAATAAGAAAACTAATTTTTTTTAAAGTAACAGTAACCTTCTGTTATTACCTTTTTTGACGACACGTGTCATCACAATAGGTATCTAAAAATGTCACAGCAACTGCACATTTTGGCAGGAGGAAGAAAACCGTATCACGAATTTCAAGAAACTTTCCAAAACAAAGAGAGAAACTTATTTCAGTTCATCATTCTGCTCGGTCATTCCAACACACACACAAAATTATAGTTCTCGAAAATAAACATACATATAATAATGTGTCGTTATAGTTGAAAAACAATACAAATATGAATACCCCGACTAACTAGTCACTATCTCGCGTTACAGATTCGCATTACCACAACCTAATGCTGGGGAATAATCGTGATGGATCTAAACACACACCTTGTGTTAGAGATACTTTGAGTAATATTATTAAGCACACGGAATTTACTTAGTAATACTTAGAAGATGGATTGTATGATGTAATGTAAGTGAGAACAGTTGTATGTAAGTAAAACAATGTTTAACCAAACTTATAGCTTCAATATATTGAATACGCGTGATCTGAATATCACTAGGGTTTACACCTTGAAGCTCTTAGAAAAACGTACCAAGAACAATGACCTAGGACCTCCTTTTATAGAACAAGGAGTCCTTTACAAGATAAGTATAATGCTAACTATATAGAATATACATAAGATCTTTTCCATACTTATCTACATACGAATACATAATAGTTATCCTAATAGCAGTGGTAATGTATGTACTGGCAGTGGTAATGTGTTTCCACTGCTAGTGCATTCTTCAGCAGTGTCTTCCATAGCCTATCAGTGGTAACTTTATTCCCAACAATCCTCCCCTAAACTTATGATTCCTCTGCAAATCAATAAGTTTCTTCAATTTGCATCATCTCTTAGGATTTGGGGAATTCTTCCAAACACTTCACTTCCTTCTTAATGCTTGAAGAGCTCTTGAAAACTGATCTTGAATCCTGTGTATCAATGCTCTTACCTTTATAGTATCTTCATGGGCTCTTATCCTTGTAGACAGCATCGCTGTGAGAGTTTGAACTCTGAGTGGGTATTCTTTCTCAGCAAACATAAATACATCCACTCCAGCCTTTGTAGAAACTTTATGAACTTCACAGGAATCATAATAAGTCCATGTTGTACTTGGACATGAGGATTCAAACTTCCAGAAATCATCATTTGCATCTGGTTCATAGAGCCTTCTTAGATCTATCCATAACTGCATCTCCTTAACATCTTTAAGCTTGTCAGCATCAAATCTTTCTTGAACCAATCTCCACAATGTGTCAAGATCATCTCTATCACATGCTTTGATGAGTTCTTCAAACTGTATAAATGATGAAGTTTCACCACCTAGCCTTGTAATCTTCCATGTTGGAGCAAAGTTGCTAGCAGTGTACACTTCCCAATCTACTATTGGATGTCTGACTTGCAGTGGGTCAGGATAGAAGTCTTCTTCTTTAATTAAAATCATTCCAGTCAGCTGTTCTTCTGATAAATTTCTCAGACTGAACCTTTTGTTCAACAAATCTTGTTTTCTTTTGAGTCTGAGGTTCATTATCTTTAGTCTTTCTCTTCAGGTTAGGAAATCTTCTTTCTTCTTCTTCAGAGTTCATAGGAATAAAATCAAGATTTTGTCTTTTAACTCTATAGTAGATACCTTCAACCTGATCATGGGTCATTCCTCTGAATTGATTCTTTTTCCAGCCACCAGCATTGCAACAGAAAGTCTTCATTGCCGAGATAACTTGTGCCTTAGTTGGTTGCCTTGGTTTCTTTTGACCCTTTCTGGCTGAACCAATTACTTCTTGAAGTGCCTGTCTATTCTTCATCACAATAAAATCCTTCAACTGAGTTATTCTTTGTTCCTCAGTTAAGGTCTTTTCTGCAACTAGGTCAATTGCTTTCTTCTTGATTACTGGATCATTATTAATCAAGAATTCAATCTCTTGTTCTGTAGGTACATAAGTAAATTCTGGAGTCTTCTCTCTCAGAATTGTAGGTTGAACAGTGGAAATTGGATTTACATCCATAGGAGCAGTATTTTCCACTCTATCCATTCTTTGAGCCATCATCAAGTCTGTAATTTCAATTTCATCCAATCTTTTCTTGTTTGCAACTTCATCTTCTCTAAGCTTTTTGGCAACTTCAGCATCATAATCAACCTGAGCTTGTACTTTCTTCTTCACTTTTCTTATTGGTTGCTCTTCACTTTGCATGACTGCTTTACCCTTTTCTTTTCTTATCTTCTCAATTTCTTCCTCTGTAGTGGTAATGGTCTGACCAGCAGTGGGAACCATTTGCTCTGCAGTGGTAATATGAATTTCAGTGGAAATTGGGTCTGCAATGGGAATATAAGTTGCAGCAGTGGAATCTCTTGGTTCTGGTTGATCTGTGTCTAATTGTTGCTGTTGAATGTCACTCATTGGCTCAAATGCCAAATCTTCAATCCCAAAATCAGCATCTATATCATCTTCTTCTCTGAAGTCAATTCTCCTCCCCTTAGTCTCAGCATCTGTTTTCCTCCCCTGTTTGGGAGAATAACCCAAATCATCAAAGAAGTCATCACTGGGTGAGGATGAAGAAGAAATCACCATCTTTGCAGTCCTTTTCTGTTGCTTAAACCCCTGTACTTCATCCTTCAGTGCTTGAATCTTTTGTTTCAATGTAGTAACATCCTTGGCATGTTGCTCCTTTACTTGTGCCAATTCTTTCTCCAGAGATTCAACCTGCTTAGTTAACTTGGTACATAATTCCATCAATTCCATAGGTTGCTCACTGCCCTCAACACTTCCAACTGTATTACCTGTTGGGAGAGGTGAATCATAGGGCAAAGGTTTAGTCTCCTCCCTAGTAGGACTAGGTAGAAGCCTGGAACCACCACTGCTTGTTCCTAAACCAAGAGGATCAGGGACATGCTGTGTTTAGATGAGGGGAGTTGGCTATTTTTTCCTCCTCTCATATGTGTGAGTAACTGGTGGAGTATAGTCTACTTTTGGAACTGTTAACGAGGGTGTGGTTTGAGATACAACTGGGATTGCTGCATCTTCACCCTGTACCTGTGCAATTCTTGCAAGCATTTGAGGAAAAAGTGGCCTATAAACCCAATTACCAACCTTATCCATATATTGAAAAACTTTGGGCTTAAGGTAACGGATTTTGTAAATTCTTTTATGGGGTTGCAGTGGAAATTCAGTTAGCACTGCTTGCACAAACCTTGGGTACATCAAAATTTTTGTTGAACTGTTTACATTGCCTTGCATACTTGTAAAAATATACTTTGACCAGTTAAAAATCCTATCTGTGGCTATACAAACTAAAGGGTAAGCCATTGGTGAACTAAATTGTTCATAAGATGTTTTCTTAGGACTAAGGCAATGTAACAAAGTATGAATTAAAAATCTCCACTGGGGGCAAAAACCACTCTTTTTGAAAGTAGCCTTTTTGCCATTGGTATTATACCCCATGAAGGAAAGATTTTCCCAAATTTCTGGCATGGGTAATGTGATGAGACCATTGAGATCATCTAATTGGAGAACTCTCCTCATAGATGACTCAGTAACATCAATAGTTACCCCATCCACTGTGGCTCTAAGAGCATCCACAGATTCATGTGTATCTCCATCTTCAATGCTTATGGACTCAACAGAGTTCCAAAACTGTTTGATTTGAGAGATATAGATTGTGGGATTAAGAAGTAAAGCATACCTCACATGAGTAGTGTTTAGAAAATCCACAATCTGATGAAACAGAGGACCACTCTTGTCGTTTGAATTTTCCAAATTTGCCACTTGGTTGTGCTCATCTGCAAAGGTGATCGAAGCCATAGTATCTTTTTATGAAAAAGCAATTGTGTTAGTATGAATTGAATAAAGAACTCGTGATGCGCGTGTATGTCGTTGCGGTTTAGCAGTATTAATGCCTACTCAAGTTTTAAATTTATATTTAGCCGACTTATCAATAACACACACACACACTTAACGAGCAGTGTACCCGGTCAGTATAAATATAATGGTAAGTAGAATGTCGATCACTAAGAGTAGAACGTATTATCTGGTTATTCTAATCTGTATTTTAATATCTAAGTTAGTTTTACAACCTAAGTTAACTGTACAACCTAATCTAACATAAAGGAGGGTTTCAGCCTGAGAGACTGGCACGGTTTTGGTTGTAACTAAATACTAAACTAAACTAATCTACACGATTCAGCGAATAGCAAGCACGTACACATAGATACTTGAGACAATAAGAAGACATGTCCTTATGATTAAGTAGTTTGTCACTTGTTTTATTGCTAGTTTTATATGAAGTGTATATAATTAACCCTTTCTCGTTGGCTCTAATCTTATCGGCGAGTAAAACCTTAATGATTACTTTTGTCTATCCTACTTTTCTAAAGACGTTAGATAAAGTAGGCGAGGAAGGGGCATGGCGACCCAAGCAAGACTCAGCTAGACACAGAGGTTATCAATGCACTAATAAAAGTCACCAAAGGCATCAACATATAAACTTTAATTAATGGGAAAGCAATTTTAAGGGGAGTGCATGATCTTCCTTAGTCACATGACACAAGCCCATCAATCCTGATGAATTAAAGCGTACTAATACAATAAAACAAAACTACTCAATGAATTAAATACATGCAGGACCTTCTTACAGCTCTCGTATCTTCTTTCATGGTGTGTCTTATGTCGGCTGGAATCGACTTTAGGTTTTGGTAAAAGGTCTCTTTTATTCGTATGCAGCCTTGGGGTATTTATAGTTTATGTTTGAGGGATCGATGCGGCGCATAGAATGAATAGATGCGGCGCATCGACTTAACTTCGCTTGGGGTCCAAGATTAATATAATATGGAATATTCATACACCGTCTTCAGATGCGGCGTAACTTGATCTTTGTATGTGGCGCATGTTCTTTAACAGTCTTGGATTGTATCTGGTGAAATCTTGATAGTGATACGCCGTATGTTGGAAGTGTAGTGCGGCGTATCTGGAGTAGAACGAGCTTGATCTTCTTCTTTGACTAAAGTTTCATATACGACGCATGTCAGAATGGCATGCGGCGCATTCTTCAAAGTCACGCAATGGTCTTCGAATTCATCTAAGTATGATATTGCGTCGTATCTGTTGAGTGAGATACGGCGCATCTTCTGGATTTTAGTAGACTTTTGAAATCTCGCTTGTTTTGCTCCATAATTAGTCCAAAATTGCCAAGTTTCACATATTTCATGTTTTTACCTGAGAATCACCAAAGTAAACGTAAATGCACCAATTCTCATACATAATATAATAAAACAGGTAAATTAGATAGGATAAATGATGATATAAAAATGTACTTATTTGAGTTCATCAAATATCCCCCCCACTTGAACTTTACTTGTCCCCAAGTAAACCTTAGAATTAATCATATGAAAATATGTCCCGAAGGATTTTTATCATTAAGCACGTATTCGTTTTATGTCATAATCACACAACTAAACACTTAACGAAGTAGAAACCAAAATAATATTTCAATGTAAAATAATTCTAAATCATTTAGTTGCTCAGTCATGACGAATATTCTATCATAGGCTTGACAAGTATACACATCTCCCCCACTAAAGCCAAGGAGTAACAAGTCTAAAGCGGTAAAAAGGGTTATGAGGTTTAAGGGTTGATCATTCTTTTTAATCTCTATCGATCTCATATTCCAGAAAAAGCGATAAAATTACGAATACATGATCGAATCCACGACCACGATACTCGCAATTGCTCAATTCCTTAACTCGAATAGGCTAAAGATAGGACCAAATAATCTTTACCAATAATAATATATCAAAAAGGGCGACAAAATCATAAATACATAGCCGAATCCACGACTACGATACTTAAGATTGCTCAAATCCCTAATCTTAATAAATCAAAGGCTTGGATGAAGAATGATATAGGGTATGGATAATATTTGGGAATAAATTGGTGTAAAAATAAAAATAAACAAAACAAATAGAATTAAAATCATAAGTGTGGTTAATTACTTTCCCAACCATCCCATGAATAAGACTCATATCATTGAATAACTCACGCTTTAACACTTGAAACACACGCTTTAGGTAGACACGAATTATACTCAATAAAATCTTAAACAAAGAATAACCTTAGTTGGCGTTCCCATAACGGCCAACTCCCATTCAATCCATAAATATAATATACAACAACAAATAGTGGTGATATCTCCCACTTAATACAAAACTGTACATAAGTTGGTTAAATATGCTTCCAACTTTTTTTTTTTGAACAAATACATAGATGTGTAAAATTTCACAACTTTTTCTATCACGGTTTTTCCGGATAATTTTTCCATACTTTCAGAAATAACTGTAATAGTAAAAGTAGTAAACACACGAAAAATAAACTAAAAATATACAATATGTACTTTTCAGACCAATTGCATTGTGCAATTTCCCGACCTAACCAAAGATAATGAATTACACACGCGAACACAGGTAATGTAAGGAAACACACTTTGCCTAAAGCAATTAACCACGGATTTTAATCTACAGGGTAGGCTAAGGTGTAAGGGTGTAACGAAACATTATAACAAAGGTGTAAGAAACGAAAAGAATGGCTTTGAGGGTTTTTCTAGGGGTATCTTACTCTAAAAGTGAGAGTAAACAAAAGGTTTATACGGGGGTTAACTAACCAGTGTAGTTAGTTAATAACCATAACATTAAAGGCTTTTTGGGTGTAATCCTAGAAATTCACACTAAAGTTTTAATATCTTTGAAAGAATAAAGTTATGTCTGCGGTTATGTAATTTAGACTTTAAACAAAACATGCTAAAAAAAATTTAAAATTTTGATATATTAAGCGCATTTTAAGCATATTTTGAAAAAGTTAAGGACAAGTAAGTGTTCTAATTCTCCATCCCCCTACTTAAGTTGAACAACGTCCTCGTTGTTCGTGTCTAAGGTTGAAAACTTGGAAAATAAAAGAATTAGAACAGAAAAACTTCCCTGAGATTTGCTTGGTATGATCCTCCATTGTGCTTTTGCGAGCAAAAATCAACTTTCTTATGGATGTAGGCTTTTAAGCTTCAATCATGATGTATCCACAAAAAGTGCAGGAAACTATAATAGCATAATGACTTTAACACACCTGAGCTAAGAAGGTTCAATCTTGCATAATACATTAGTAGTTAGTAAAAATAAAAACCTAAAAATAAAACTGTAAATCATCACGTCAGTCGATGCGCTGTATCTTATGGAAGAAGATACGCCGTATCGAGCCTGGAACTAATACGAATCAGAATAAAAGATGCGTCGCATCCTTAATCAGGGATGCGCCGCATTAAATAAACAGATAGAAAGTTTCAAAGATAAAAATAAAAAATGCAGAAAAATAAGATGTGACCAGTGCAGGTGATGCGTCGCATCCTATGATGGAGATGAGCCGCATCTACTGCAGGTCTGACAGACTCGACTGAAACAGAAAATAAAAATTCTGGGTTGTCTCCCGGTCAGCACTTGTCTTTATTCCAGAGTCCTCAAGTTATACTCACGTTCAGCTCCTATTTTGTTCCATTAATGCCCACATGTCCGTTTGCAATCCATCCCCATTCAGGTTGTGCTTATGGAACAAAACTCCTTTAATCACTTCGACAATTGGTGCACTTCAATCGTCAATTCTCTAATCATATTGTTTTGTTCTTTCAGCAACAGTTCATTGATGAAAGTTTCGACCTCATGATGCTCCTTACCACATTCGCGTGCGAACTTATATACAATCTCATCGATTGTAAGTTTGTTCCTTGATCCTCCGAACCAGCTTGGGAAAATATCAATCATTATTCCTGAAACACAAAACAAATAGGCTTCGCAGTAAAAAATTTCTAAGACATAGGAAAGTTGATTAGAATTTCCACGTTCGGGATAAATAAAAGTTGCTGATATCTGCAGACGATGCGCCGTATCCTTGAAGAAGGATACGCCGTATCTTATAACGTTAAATCAAATCAGACTTTTATTTTTAGAAAATAGATACGCCGCTTTTAAATTAGAATGCGCCGTATCAAATTTATTTATCAAAAATCGATTAAATTTATAAAAATTGAATGCGCCGTATTAACAGAAGCTAATGCGCCGTATTTTCATTACGTTTCAAAATTTAAGATTTTTGATTTTAGTAGATGCGCCGTATCGATAAAAATCGATGCGTCACTTATGTTTAATAATTCGAAAAACTGTTTTTAATTTTTAAAGTGAATACGCCGCATCGGTTAAAACAGATGCGTCGTATGGCGTTAGGGTTTAGAAAAATTTCTTATTAAAAACAGAATACGCCGTATCTTGGGGAAAGATGCGTCGTATTCGAATTTATTAAACTCGTTGTATTTTATAAAAATTAAACGCAATACGCCGTATCTGTGAAAACAGATGCTCCGTATCGTTTGTATCAGCACAATACAACGACAGCAGTATGTAGAAAAATATAGAAAAAATAATAAAAATAAAAATAAACAAAAATAAAAAAATAAACATACAAAGACAGTAAATATGCAAATTATACAATGAATGCAATCTATCTAATATACAACAAAGTTAGTGGTTAGAATATAAAAACCTAATTAAAATAGTTTTCAAATTAATAGATAATAACAATTCACTCCCCGGCAGCGGTGGCAAAAACTTGATGCGCGTTTATGTCGTTGCGGTTTAGCAGTATTAATGCCTACTCAAGTTTTAAATTTATATTTAGCCGACTTATCAATAACACACACACTTTACGAGCAGTGTACCCGGTCAGTATAAATATAATGGTAAGTAGAGTGTCGATCACTAAGAGTGGAACGTATTATCTGGTTATTCTAATCAGTATTTTAATATCTAAGTTAGTTTTACAACCTAAGTTAACTGTACAACCTAATCTAACATAAAGGGGGGTTTCAGCCTGAGAGACTGGCGCGGTTTTGGTTGTAACTAAATACTAAACTAAACTAATCTACACGATTCACCGAATAGCAAGCACGTACACAGATAGATACTTGAGACAATAAGAAGACCTGTCCTTATGAGTAAGTAGTTTGTCACTTGTTTTATTGCTAGTTTTATATGAAGTGTATATAATTAACCCTTTCTCGTTGGCTCTAATCTTATCGGCGAGTAAACCCTTAATGATTACTTATGTCTATCCTACTTTTCTAAAGACGTTAGATAAAGTAGGCGAGGAAGGGGCATGGCGACCCAAGCAAGACTCAGCTAGACACAGAGGTTATCAATGCACTAATAAAAGTTACCAAAGACATCAACATATAAACTTTAATTAATTTAAGTGGAGTGCATGATCTTCCGTAGTCACATGACACAAGCCCATCAATCCTGATGAATTAAAGCGTACTAATATAATAAAACAAAACTACTCAATGAATTAAATACATGCAGGACCTTCTTACAGCTCTCGTATCTTCTTTCCTGGTGTGTCTTATGCTTCTACTCGGCTGGAATCGACTTTTGGTTTTGGTAAAAAGTCTCTTTTATTCGTATGCAGCCTTGGGGTATTTATAGTTTATGTCTGAGGGATCGATGCGGCGCATAGAATGAATAGATGCGGCGCATCGACTTAACTTCGCGTGGGGTCCAAGATTAATATATTCTGGAATATTCGTACACCGTCTTCCGATGCGGCGTAACTTGATCTTTGTATGCGGCACATGTTCTTAAACAGTCTTGGATTGTATCTGGTGAAATCTTGATAGTGATACGCCGTATGTTGGAAGTGTAGTGCGGCGTATCTGGAGTAGAACGAGCTTGATCTTCTTCTTTGACCAAAGTTTCATATGCGACGCATGTTAGAATGGCATGCGGCGCATTCTTCAAAGTCAGGCAATGGTCTTCGAATTCATCTAAGTATGATATTGCGTCGTATCTGTTGAGTGAGATACGACGCATCTTTTGGATTTTAGTAGACTTTTGACATCTCGCTTGTTTTGCTCCATAATTAGTCCAAAATTGCCAAGTTTCACATATTTCCTATTTTTACCTGAGAATCACTAAAGTAAACGTAAATGCACCAATTCTCATACATAATATAATAAAACAGGTAAATTAGATAGGATAAATGATGATATAAAAATGTACTTATTTGAGTTCATCAACTCGCCAATTGAGAGAAGAGTATATAAACTGCTAGGGTTTGAGAGTTATGCGCAAGAAAGATTATCTAAGGAAAAGATTTATCTTAAAAGAATAAATTGTAATTAGGAAAGTAGATAATCTTCTAAAAATTTTACCCTATTAATATGGAAATCAGTTACTCTCAACGGCTGGTAAAAAGTTTGTTACTGACACAACAGTTGTAACGGCTAGTTCAACAGTGGTAAAAATAACACTGGCAGTGGAAACTGTGAACTAGCAGTGGGAACTTTTCACAAAAAATTTCAAGAGCAGTGGTAAGATAAACATATGAAAATTGGACTGCTCTCATTGTAGTTTTTAGCAAACTACCAGCTATCAATGGATTTGATATGTCTTTACCATGAGCCGTTTGCTATGGACTAGCCAACTCTTAATCATAAAGAATATGGTGAGTTGATAACCATATAGTTTTTGGTAAACTATCAACCATAAACGGATTTGTTAAGTCTTTACCAGTAGCCGCTTGCTCTGGACTAGTTGATTCTTGTGTGTGTTAGACATGGTGAATCAATAACCATTTGTTGTGTATCTCAATTATACACCTTTTTTGATCACCTCCCAGCAAAAAATTGGTTATATACCTGCAAGTGTTAGCATTATACATAGAAAATTCATAACCAAACTTAGTTTTAACCAAAGTTACTTTTAACCAAGCCACTATTCACAAATATCTTCTAAAAGTATACTAGATAATATCTTGATTTACTTTTCAACCTACCCAAATAGGTGAAAGTAAATATCTCAATTAATGAGACCTTTTAGTTGACTTTGCTTATATAAAAGGACTCGGCTCTCCATTATCTTCACCAAAAACAAATTATAACTTTTCACAAAACCCTTAAATCAATCATGAGTAAGCTCCCTATCATCATTGACCTCTCCTCTGATTCAGACACAGAGGTATTGATGACCTCTGAGTCTTCTTCAGAGTCATCAGGGTGGGCAAGTTACTTTCCACCCTGTGCTACAGCCTCTTCATCTAGGAAGCCACCAAAGAAGGCTGCTGCTAAGCCTGTTGCCAAGCCAGCACCTGCTGCTCATCCTCCTTCTGCACCAAAACTTGCTCCTGCACCTGCACCATCTTTGGAGTTCTACTCCAGTTCATCTGATGATTCAGATGATGATGAGTCCTACTCCTTGTCCAAGGAGTTGCCAAAGGCTCTTACTAAATCTTTGGGAGCAGCTCTCTCCAACATGAGTCAAATCTCCATTCCATAGAGGCCTGCAAGACTACCAAGGCCTCCTCCACAAGTACTTGTGCTTGCTTGTCCTAGGTCACAGTCTACTTTTGAGAACAAAAGAAAGAGTGCACAGAAGAACAAGCACAACTACAAGGGCAAGGGAAAGAAGCCTGCAGAGTAGCTTGTGTAGGGTGTAGGGGTGTAGATGGTTTAAGTTTTATGTTTTGTGTTTTGATGATGTAAGATTGTACTCTCCTATGTAATGAAACCTTTTCTTTTGAATGAATAAAGTTTCCTTTTGTTTTCTTTTTCCACTGTGAGAGCACATTTTACCACTGCTTGCCTTTTTGTTTCCACTGTTAACTTTGTTCTCTGCATAAAAGTTAGTGGACAAACAGAATACAAGCAAACATATACAGACTTATACAAACATATATACAACAATTTAAGAACCAAAACCTCCCCTCAACACCAAAGACCATTAGACATAAAAAGATTTTATGGATTAAGCATTCCAATACCTGTTACCAAGTACTGAAATCTACCCACATCAAGACCTTTTGTTAATAAATCAGCATAGTTATCATCTGTATGAATTTTGACAACCTGAATTAGCCTTTTCTCATAACAATCTCTTATAAAATGATGTCTAATTTCAATATGTTTAGTCTTTGTGTGTTGAACTGGATTCTTAATTATGCATATGGTACGACTATTGTCAATATAAATGATGGTATTCACGAAATTGTACCCATAGTCCAAAAGTTGATTTTGAAGCCATAGAACTTGAGCACAACAACTTGGAGCATCCACATACTCTGCCTCAGTTGATGAATTTTCCATCATTGTTTGTTTCTTGCACTGCCATGACACCAATCTATTACCAAGAAATTGGCTTCCACCTGTAGTAGATTTTCTATCCAGGCTTGCTCCAGCATAGTCACTATCTGAGTAAGTAACCAATTCTAAAGGAGATTCTCTAGGATACTATAATCCTAGATTAGGAAAAGCTTTAAGATATTTGAAAATCTTCTTAATAGCAGTCAAGTGAGAAACTTTGGGAGTGACCTGAAACCTTGCACAAGCACACACTGCAAACATAATATCTGGCCTAGATGATGTAAGTTACATCAAAGAACCAATCATAGATCTGTACATGTGCACATCAACTGCTTCACCGTTATTTTCCTTCAAAAGTTGATGTGTAGTCTTGTCTGCAGGGGTGCTACTTGACTTTGCATCAGAGAATTTGAACTTCCTTAGTATCTCAGCCACATATTTATCTTGATTGATGAAAATTCCATCTGGCCTTTGCTGTACTTGAAGTCCCAAAAGAATGTGAGTTCTCCCATAGAACTCATCTTGAATTCTTCCTTCATAAGCTTCTCAAATTCTTTGCACATCTCAGGCTTTGTAGATCCAAAAATGATATCATCAACATAAACTTAAACCAAGATATCATTCTTGTCTTTCTTGATGAACAAAGTTTGATCCACTCTCCCTCAATGAAACCCATTATCAATAAGATAAGTTGTTAAGGTCTCATACCATTTTCTTGGAGCCTGATGCAAGCCATATAATGCTTTAACCACCCTGTATACTTTGTCTGGATAATCAGGGTCTTCAAAGCCTAGAGGCTGTGAAACATTTACGTCCTCATCAATTTGCCTATATAGAAAAGCACTTTTTACATCCATTTGATAGACTTTAAAGCCCATAAAGGATGCATAGGCCAGGAATAGCCTAATTGCTTCAATTCTTGCAACTGGGGCAAACACCTCTTCATAGTCAATACCCTCCTCCTGAGTGTATCCTTGAGCCACAAGCCTAGCCTTGTTCCTTATGACAATACCTCTTTCATCCTTCTTGTTTCTGAACACCAATTTTGTACCTATTACCTTCTTGCCATAAGGTAAATCACATAGTATCCAGACCTTTTGAATCTTGAACTGGAGCAACTCTTCTTGCATTGCTTCCACCTAACTTTCATCTTCAAGAGCCTTGAATACATTCTTTGGTTCCATTTGTGACAGAAAACACATGAAGAGACATTCATTCTTTTCCTCATGATCTTTAGATTCATAGATTTTAGTGATAAAACCATGAATATCATGCAACTTAGATTGCCTTCTTGTCTTAACTCTAGATTGAACATCTCCTATCACATTCTCAAGAGGATGAGATTTCAACATCATTGGCTTGAGCTTCCTGAGTAACTGGAGTTGTATCTTCCACTACTAGTGTTGCAGTGGAATGTTTTGGCATAACAGTGGAATCTGAATTCCCACTGCTTTCAGGATTTTCAGTACTCTTGTTGCCATCACCTTCTCTACTAGTATCCTGAGCATCTCAAGTCTTTGGAACATCATTGTAATCTGCATAGTCCCAAATTGGCAGAATGAATTCATCTTGATCCTCCTCTTGATCCTTGCTTGGTTCTGTTAGGTCACCATATTGTAAACACAAGTATTGGTTTTGTTAGAAATGAGATAAGAAAAGAGTTTGGTTGATTAAATCAATAAGAAAGATAAAGTGCAAGAGTTTTCTTAAGATAATGAAATAACCAACAAAATGAAATGTTTACATGATGTCCTATTTATAGGTGAGGAATAGGGCAACACTCCCTTCCTCCCTACTTTGTCTAAAACGTGGGCTTTGAGGCCCATTGGACATTATGTGGACTTCATGCATAATTAAGTAGAGTAAATATAGTAGCAACCTATTACATCTTCTGAAATAACCGAGACTTGATAAATATTATTAAACTTAGATCCTAACAATCTCCCCCTAAGGCTTGGTTATGAGGAAGTGAGATTCGTCATGGTCATTGAGGTTGCTCGACGTCTTTATTTATCTTTAATGGTTGACTTTCATAGCTTTAGACGTCTTCAAAAATTCGTTAGTAGAAATGATTCATCGTTCTTTGTTCTTTGACTTTGATGATGTGATAATGATCAAGTGATGTAGTAATCTGCCATTCGTCACTCTCTTAGACTCCAGTGGATCTGCGTCTTTCCACCATGCTCATACATCTTTGACATTGGAACTTTCATACGTGTGTAACTCTCTTTCAATTGATGAAGATTCTTTGTTGATGGATCTAAACACACACCTTGTGTTAGAGATACTTTGAGTAATATTATTAAGCACATGGAATTTACTTAGTAATACTTAGAAGATGGGTTGTATGATGTAATGCAAGTGAGAACAGTTGTATGTAAGTTTAACACAAAGCTTCAATATTATTATGAATAATACGAGTCATCTTAGATATCACTAGGGTTACACCTTGAAGCTCTCTTGGGTTATACGTACCTTTGACAATGACCTAGGACCTCCTTTTATAGCACAAGGAGTCCTTTACAAGATAAGTAGTAAGCTATCTAAATAGAATATACACAATATCTTTTCTATACTTATCTACACGAATACATAAGTTATCTAATAGCAGTGGTAATATATGTACTAGCAATGGTAATGTGTTTCCACTGCTAGTGCATTCTTCAGCAGTGTCTTCCACAATACTATCAGTGGTAACTTTATTCCCAACAATCCTCCCCTAAACTTATGATTTCTCTGCAAATCAATAAGTTTCTTCATTCTGCATCATCTCTTAGGATTTGGGGAATTCTTCTCAACACTTCACTTTCTGCTTAAGGCTTGAACTGCTCTTGAACATTGTGCTTGAATCCTATGTATCAATGCTCTAACCTTCTCAGTATCTTCATGAACTCTTATATTTGTAGACAACATCACTGTGAGAGTTCCAGCTCTGAGTGGGTATTCTTTCTCAGCAAACATAAATGCATCCACTCTAGCCTTTGTAGAAACATGATGAACTTCACATGAATCATAATAAGTCCATGTAGTACCTGGACATGAAGATTCAAACTTCCAGAAATTATCACCAACAGCAGGTTCATAGAGCCTTATTAAGTCCACCCACAACTGCATCTCCTTAATATCTTTAAGCTTGTCAGCATCAAATCTCTCTTGAACTAATCTCCACAATGTGTCAAGATCATCTCTGTCACATGCTTTAATGAGTTCTTCAAACTGAATGAATGATGAAGTTTCACCACCTAGCCTTGTAATCTTCCAACATGGAGCAAAATTGCTAGCAGTGTAAACCTCCCAGTCAACTATTGGATGTCTGACTTGCAGTTGGTCAGGATAGAAATCTTCTTCTTCAATCAAAATCATTCCAGTCAGCTGTTCTTTTGTAAATTTCTCAGATTGAACTTCTTGAGGTTTAGCAAATCTTGTCTTCTTTACATTCTGAGGTTCACTATGTTTAACTTTCCTTTTAAGTTCAGGAAATCTTCTTTCTTCTTCTTCAGAATTCATAGGAACAAAATCAAGATCTTGCCTTTTAGCTCTGTAGTAGGTACCTTCAATCTGATCATGCGTCAACCCTTTGAATGACTCATTTTCCATCCACCAACATTGCAACAATAACTCATAGTATAAATAACTTGTGCCTTAGTTGGTTGCCTTGTTTTCTTTTGACCCTTTCTGACTGTACTAATTGCATCTTGAAGTGCTTGTCTATTCTTCATCTCAATGAAGTCTCTTAATTGAGCTGATCTTTGTGCTTCAGTTAAAGACTTATCTGCCACTAGGTCAATTGCTTTCTTCTTGATTACTGGTTTATTAGCAATCAAAAAGTCAATATCTTCTTCTGTAGGTAAATATGTGAATTCTGGAGTCTTCTCTCTCAGAATTGTAGGTTGGACAGTGGAAATTGGATTTACATCCATAGGAGCAGTGTTTTCCACTCTATCCATTCTTTGAGCTATCATGAAGTCTGCAATTTCAATTTCATCCAATCTCTTCTTCTTTGCAACTTCATCTTCTCTTAACTTTCTTGCAATTTCAGCATCATAATCAATCTNACATCACTGTGAGAGTTCCAGCTCTGAGTGGGTATTCTTTCTCAGCAAACATAAATGCATCCACTCCAGCCTTTGTAGAAACATGATGAACTTCACATGAATCATAATAAGTCCATGTAGTACCTGGACATGAAGATTCAAACTTCCAGAAATTATCACCAACATCAGGTTCATAGAGCCTTATTAAGTCCACCCACAACTGCATCTCCTTAATATCTTTAAGCTTGTCAGCATCAAATCTCTCTTGAACTAATCTCCACAATGTGTCAAGATCATCTCTGTCACATGCTTTAATGAGTTCTTCAAACTGAATGAATGATGAAGTTTCACCACCTAGCCTTGTAATCTTCCAACATGGAGCAAAATTGCTAGCAGTGTAAACCTCCCAGTCAACTATTGGATGTCTGACTTGCAGTGGGTCAGGATAGAAATCTTCTTCTTCAATCAAAATCATTCCAGTCAGCTGTTCTTCTGTAAATTTCTCAGATTGAACTTCTTGAGGTTTAGCAAATCTTGTCTTCTTTACATTCTGAGGTTCACTATGTTTAACTTTCCTTTTAAGTTCAGGAAATCTTCTTTCTTCTTCTTCAGAATTCATAGGAACAAAATCAAGATCTTGCCTTTTAGCTCTGTAGTAGGTACCTTCAATCTGATCATGGGTCAACCCTTTGAATTGACTCATTTTCCATCCACCAACATTGCAACAATAACTCATAGTATAAATAACTTGTGCCTTAGTTGGTTGCCTTGTTTTCTTTTGACCCTTTCTGACTGAACTAATTGCATCTTGAAGTGCTTGTCTATTCTTCATCTCAATGAAGTCTCTTAATTGAGCTGATCTTTGTGCTTCAGTTAAAGACTTATCTGCCACTAGGTCAATTGCTTTCTTCTTGATTACTGGTTTATTAGCAATCAAAAAGTCAATATCTTCTTCTATAGGTACATATGTGAATTATGGAGTCTTCTCTCTCAGAATTGTAGGTTGGACAGTGGAAATTGGATTTACATCCATAGGAGTAGTGTTTTCCACTCTATCCATTCTTTGAGCTATCATGAAGTCTGCAATTTCAATTTCATCCAATCTCTTCTTCTTTGCAACTTCATCTTCTCTTAACTTTCTTGCAATTTCAGCATCATAATCAATCTGAGCTTGTACTCTTTTCTTAACCTTCTTACTTGGTTGCTCTTAACTCTGCAATACTGCTTTACCTTTTTCCTTCCTTATGTTCTCAATTTCTTCCTCTGCAGTGGTAATAGTCTGTCCAGCAGTGGGAACCATTTGCTCTGCAGTGGTAACATGAACTTCAGTGGAAATTGGGTCTGCAGTGGAAATAGTTATTGCAGCAGTGGAAAAGATTTGCTCTTGTTGATCTGTATCTTGTTGATCTGTATCAAATTACTGCTGTAGAGAAGTTTCTTGCTCTCCAATATCATCCATTGGCTCAAATGCTAAATCTTTAAGACCAAAATCAACATCTATATCATCTTCTTCCCTGAAATCAATTCTCCTCCCCTTCGTTTCAGCATCTGTATTCCTCCCCTGTTTGGGAGAATAACC
Source organism: Artemisia annua (assembly GCA_014162995.1). Taxonomy (NCBI): domain Eukaryota; kingdom Viridiplantae; phylum Streptophyta; class Magnoliopsida; order Asterales; family Asteraceae; genus Artemisia; species Artemisia annua. The sequence continues at coordinate 111,034 of LBNU01022767.1, forward strand.
CAAGTCATCAAAGAAATCATCACTGGGTGAGGATGAGGAAGAAATCATCATCTTTGCAGTCCTCCTTTGTTGCTTAAACCCCTGTACTTCATCCTTCAGTGCTTGAATATCTTGTTTCAATGTAGTAACATCAGTGGCATGTTGCTCATTTACTTGTGCCAATTCTTTCTTCAGAGATTCAACCTGCTTAGTCAACTTGGTACATAATTCCATCAATTCCATGGGTTGCTCACTGCCCTCAACACTTCCAACTGTGTTACCTATTAGGAGAGGTGAATCATAGGGCATAGGTTCAGAATCCATCCTAGGTGGACTAGGTGGAAGCCTGGAACCACCACTGCTTGTTCTAACACCAAAAGGATCAGGAACATGCTGTGTTTGGATGAAAGAAGTTGGCTGTTTTTGCCTTCTTTCATATGTGTGAGAAACTGGTGGAGTATAGTCAATGTTTGGAACTATGAGAATGGGTGTGGTTTGAGATACAACTGGGATTGTTGCATCCTCACCCTGTACCTGTGAAATCTTTGCAAGCATTTGAGGAAAAAGTGGTTTAAAAACCCAAGTACCAGCCTTATCCATGTTTTGAAAAACTTTGGGCTTTAGGTGTCTGATTTTATAAACTCTTTTATGGGGTTGCAGTGGAAATTCATTTAACACTGCTTGCACAAACCTTGGGTACATCAAAAATTTTGTTGAACTTTGTACATTGCCTTTCATACTTGTAAAAATATAGTTAGACCAATTAAAAATCCTATCTGTAGCTAGACATACCAGAGGGTAAGCCATTGGTGAACTGAATTGTTCATAAGATGTTTTCTTAGGACTAAGGCAATGTAACAAAGTATGTATCAAAAATCTCCATTGGGGACAAAAACCACTCTTTTTGAAAGTAGCCTTTTTGTCAGTGGTATCATACCCCATGGATGAAAGTTTTTCCCAAATTTCTGGCATAGGTAATGTGATGATACCATTGAGATCATCTAATTGGAGAATTCTCCTCAAAGATACCTCAGTAACATCAATAGTTACCCCATCCACTGTGGCTCTAAGAGTATCCACAGATTCATGTGTATCTCTATTCTCAATGGTTATGGACTCTACAGAGTTCCAAAACTGCTTGATTTGAGAGATATAGATTGTGGGATTAAGAAGTAAAGCATATTTCACATGAGTAGTATTTAGAAAATCCACAATCTGATGAAAAAGAGGACCACTCTTGTCGTTTGACGTTTCCAAATTGGCCACTTGGTTGTGCTCATCTGCAAAGGTGATCAAAGCCATAGTATCGTTTATGAAAAAGCAGTTGTGTTAGTATGAATTTTATAAAGAACTCGCCAATTGGGGGAATAGTATAAATACTGCTAGGGTTTGAGAGTTATGCGCAAGAAAGATTATCTAAGGAAAAGATTTATCTTAAAAGAATAAATTGTGATTAGAAAAGTAGATAATCTTCTAAAAATTTTACCCTATTAATATGGAAAGCAGTTACTCCCAATGGCTAGTAAAAAAATTTGTTACTGAAACAACAGTTGTAACGGCTAGTTCAACAGTGGTAAAAATAACACTGTCAGTGGAAACTGTGAACTAGCAGTGGAAATTTTCACAAAGATTTTCAAGAGTAGTGGTAAAATTAAACATATAAGAATTTGACTGCTCTCTTTATAGTTTTTAGCAAACTACCAGCTATCAACGGATTTGATATGTCTTTACCATGAGCCGTTTGCTATGGACTAGCCAACTCTTAATCATAAAGAATATGGTGAGTTGATAACCATATAGTTTTTGGTAAACTATCAACCATAAACGGATTTGTTAAGTCTTTACCATTAGCCGTTTGCTATGAACTAGTTGATTCTTATCTGTGTTAGACATGGTGAATCAATAACCATTTGTTGTGTATCTCAGTTATACACCTTTTATCATCACCTCCCAACAAGAACTTGGTTATTTACCTGCAAGTGTTAGCTTAAAATATAGAAAATTTATAACCAAACTTAGTATTAACCAAAGTTACTTTTAACCAAGCTACTATTCACAAATATCTTCTAAAAGTCAACTCGATAATATCTTTATTTACTTTCCAACCTACCCAAATAGGTGAAAGTAAATATATCAATTAACGAGACCTTTTAGTTGACTTTGCCTATATAAAGGGGCTCGACTCTCCATTATCTTCTTCAAAACAAATTATAACATCCACAAAACCCTTAAATCATGAGCAAGCTCCCTATCATCATTGACCTCACCTCTGATTCAGACACAGAGGTATTGATGACCTCTTAGTCTTCTTCAGAGTCATCAGGATGGACAAGGTACTTTCCACCCTTTGCTACTGCTTCTTCATCAAGGAAGCCATCAAAGAAGGCTGCTTCTAAGCCTGTTGCCAAGCCAGCACTTGTTGCTCATCCTACATCAGCACCAACACCTACTCCTGCACCTGCACCATCTCTGGATTTCTACTCCAGTTCATCTGATGATTCAGATGATGATGAGTCCTACTCCTTGTCAAAGGAGTTGCCAAGGGCTCTTACCAAAGCTTTGGGGGCAGCCCTTTCCAATATGAGCCAAATCTCCATCCCAGAGAGGCCTGCAAGACTACCTAGGCCTCCTCCACAAGTATTTGGGCTTGCTTGTCCTAGGTTGCAGTCTACTTTTGAGAACAAAAGAAAGAGTGCACAGAAGAGCAAGCACAACTACAAGGGTAAAGAAAAGAAGCCTGCAGAGTAGCTTGGGAAGGGTGTAGGGTTGTAGATGTGTTAGGTTTTATGTTTTGTGTTTTGATGATGGTTATTATGTACTCTCCTTTCTTGTAATGAAACTCTTTAGTTGAATTAATAAAGTTTCTTCTTGTTTTCTTTTTCCACTGTGAGAGCACCAATTACCACTGCTTGCCTTTTTGTTTCCACTGTTTTCTTTATTCTCTGCATAAAAGTTAGTGGACAAACAAAATACAAGCACAACATATACAAACTTATACAATTAACAATTTGAGTACCAAAACCTCCCCTCAACACCAAAGACCATTAGACATAAAAAGTATTTATGGATTGAGCATTCCAATAACTGTTACCAAGTACTGAAATCTACCCACATCAAGACCTTTTGTTAATAAATCAGCATAGTTATCATCAGTGTGAATTTTGATAACCTGAATTAGCCTTTTCTCATAACAATCTCTTATAAAATGATGTCTAATTTCAATATGTTTGGTCTTTGTGTGTTGAACAAGTTTTATTTATGCATATGGTACTACTATTATCAATGTAAATGATGGTATTCTTAAAATTGTACCCATAGTCCAAAAGTTGATTTTGAAGCCATAGAACTTGAGCAGAACAACTTGCAGCAGCCACATACTCTGCCTCAGTTGATGAATTAGCCACCATTGTTTGTTTCTTGCATTGCCATGACACCAACCTATTGCCAAGAAATTGACATCCACCTATAGTAGATTTTCTATCTAAGCTTGCTCCAGCATAGTCACTATCTGAATAAGTGACCAATTCTAAAGGAGATTCTCTAGGATACCATAATCCCAGATTAGGAAAAGCTTTAAGATATTTGAAAATCTTCTTCACAGCAGTCAAGTGAGAAACTTTGGGAGTGACCTGAAACCTTGCACAAGCACATACTGCAAACATAATATCTGGCCTAGATGATGTGAGATACATCAAAGAGCCAATCATTGATCTGTACATGTGCACATCAACTGCTTCACCACTGTTTTCCTTCAAAAGTTGATGTGTAGTGTTGTCTGCAGGGGTGCTACTTGACTTTGCATCAGATAATTTGAACTTCCTTAGTATCTCAGCCACATATTTATCTTGATTGATGAAAATTCCATCTGGATTTTGCGGTACTTGAAGTCCCAAAAAGAATGTGAGTTCTCCCAAAGAACTCATTTTGAATTCTTCCTTCATAAGCTTCTCAAATTCTTTGCACATCTCAGGCTTTGTAGATCCAAAAATGATATCATCAACATAAACTTGAACTAGCAAGATATCATTCTTGTCTTTCTTGATGAACAAAGTTTGATCCACTCTCCCTCTATGGAACCCATTATCAATGAGATAAGTTGTTAAGGTCTAATACCATTTTCTTGGAGCCTGATGCAAGCCATATAGTGCTTTAACTACCCTGTATACTTTGTCTGGATAGTCAGGGTCTTCAAAACCTGGAGGTTGTTACACATATACCTCCTCATCAATTTTCCCATATAGAAAAGCACTTTTTACATCCATTTGATAGACTTTAAAGCCCATAAAGGATGCATAGGCCAGGAACAGCCTAATTGCTTCAATTCTTGCAACTGGGGCAAACACCTCTTCATAATCAGTACCCTCCTCTTGAGTGTATCCTTGAGCCACAAGCCTAGCCTTGTTCCTTATTATAATCCCTCTTTCATCCTTCTTGGTTCTGAACACCCATTTTGTACCTATTACCTTCTTGCCAGAAGGTAAATCACATAGTACCCAAACCTTCTGAATTTTGAATTGGAGCAACTCTTCTTGCATTGCTTCCACCCAACTTTCATCTTCAAGAGCTTTGAATACATTCTTTGGTTCCATTTGTGACAGAAAACACATAACGAGACATTCATTCTTTTCCTCATGATCTTTAGATTCATAGATTTCAGTGATAAAACCATGAATATCATGCAACTTAGATTGCCTTCTAGTCTTGACTCCAGATTGAACATCTCCTATCACATTCTCAAGAGGATGTGATTTGTGAATTGTAGTATGGGGAGTTGGAGGAATTGTAATCTCAGTTGGCATATTTGAGATTTTAATATCATTGGCTTGAGCTTCCTGAGTAACTAGAGTTGTATCTTCCACTTCTGGTGCTGCAGTGGAATCGTTTGGCATAGTAGTGGAATCTGAATTCCCACTGCTTTCAGGATTTTCAGTGCTTTTGTTGCCTTCACCTTCTCTACTAGTATCCTGATTATCTCCAGTCTTTGTGATATGTGCTATTTTACACATACTTTTGACCTTAGTTTAAGTGTTATAAAGACCAAAAACTAACATGAAACGCCAAAGATATCGTGTTTTTGTGTTTGTGATCGTGCAGGGAAGGATATTGCATAAATAACATCAAAAATAACCAAAAAGCCTAAAACGAGCACGAGATGTGAAAGAGAGTCTAAAAGCCGAGTCAATGATGATATTTACTTAAGAAAAGCCCAAGACAAATGTATTCCTTAAAGGCTCGAAGAAAAATTCATGAGACACTTGTCCTTCACATTTGAGCAAGATGTCGCTTTTAAATCTTTTGAAGACCTTTGGAAGAAACGTCAACTCGAGTCCTCAAGATTACATTAGTGTTACGTTTAACGTTTAAGAATGTTTAGTAGTTTGTAACATAGTTTTAGTGCAATATCATGAATTGTAAAGGTTCAAGGGCTAAACGTGCAACATCGCCAAACATGTGCAAGCTCTTGACCTATAAATAGAAGCTTAAGCCTCATTGTGAAGGTTGGTTAGTCATTAGATAGGATTAGGAGTAGGTGTAAGGTAGGTGTAGTTTAGCTTATTTTCATGTCTTAGTGTAACTTTTAGGACATAAAAAGTATTTATGGATTGAGCATTCCAATACCTGTTACCAAGTACTGAAATCTACCCACATCAAGACCTTTTGTTAATAAATCAGCATATATCATCAGTGTGAATTTTGATAACCTGAATTAGCCTTTTCTCATAACAATCTCTTATAAAATGATGTCTAATTTCAATATGTTTGGTCTTTGTGTGTTGAACAAGATTTATTTATGCATATGGTACTACTATTATCAATGTAAATGATGGTATTCATAAAATTGTACCCATAGTCCAAAAGTTGATTTTGAAGCCATAGAACTTGAGCACAACAACTTGCAGCAGCCACATACTCTGCCTCAGTTGATGAATTAGCCACCATTGTTTGTTTCTTGCACTGCCATGACACCAACCTATTGCCAAGAAATTGACATCCACCTATATTAGATTTTCTATCTAAGCTTGCTCCAGCATAGTCACTATTTGAATAAGTGACCAATTCTAAAGGAGATTCTCTAGGATACCATAATCCAAGATTAGGAAAAGCTTTAAGATATTTGAAAATCTTCTTCACAGCAGTCAAGTGAGAAACTTTGGGAGTGACCTGAAACCTTGCACAAGCACATACTGCAAACATAATATCTGGCCTAGATGATGTGAGATACATCAAAGAGCCAATCATTGATCTGTACATGTGCACATCAACTGCTTCACCACTGTTTTCCTTCAAAAGTTGATGTGTAGTGTTGTCTGCAGGGGTGCTACTTGACTTTGTATCAGATAATTTGAACTTCCTTAGTATCTCAGCCACATATTTATCTTGATTGATGAAAATTCCATCTAGCTTTTGCGGTACTTGAAGTCCCAAAAAGAATGTGAGTTCTCCCAAAGAACTCATTTTGAATTCTTCCTTCATAAACTTCTCAAATTCTTTGCACATCTCAGGCTTTGTAGATCCAAAAATGATATCATCAACATAAACTTGAACTAGCAAGATATCATTCTTGTCTTTCTTGATGAACAAAGTTTGATCCACTCTCCCTCTATGGAACCCATTATCAATGAGATAAGTTTTTAAGGTCTAATACCATTTTCTTGGAGCCTGATGCAAGCCATATAGTGCTTTAACTACCCTGTATACTTTGTCTGGATAGTCAGGGTCTTCAAAACCTGGAGGTTGTGACACATATACCTCCTCATCAATTTGCCCATATAGAAAAGCAATTTTTACATCCATTTGATAGACTTTAAAGCCCATAAAGGATGCATAGGCCAGGAACAGCCTAATTGCTTCAATTCTTGCAACTGGGGCAAACACCTCTTCATAATCAGTACCCTCCTCTTGAGTGTATCCTTGAGCCACAAGCCTAGCCTTGTTCCTTATTATAATCCCTCTTTCATCCTTCTTGGTTCTGAACACCCATTTTGTACCTATTACCTTCTTGCCAGAAGGTAAATCACATAGTACCCAAACCTTCTGAATTTTGAATTGGAGCAACTCTTCTTGCATTGCTTCCACCCAACTTTCATCTTCAAGAGCTTTGAATACATTCTTTGGTTCCATTTGTGACAGAAAACACATAACGAGACATTCATTCTTTTCCTCATGATCTTTAGATTCATAGATTTCAGTGATAAAACCATGAATATCATGCAACTTAGATTGCCTTCTAGTCTTGACTCCAGATTGAACATCTCCTATCACATTCTCAAGAGGATGTGATTTGTGAATTGTAGTATGGGGAGTTGGAGGAATTGTAATCTCAGTTGGCATATTTGAGATTTTAATATCATTGGCTTGAGCTTCCTGAGTAACTAGAGTTGTATCTTCCACTTCTGGTGCTGCAGTGGAATCTTTTGGCATAGTAGTGGAATCTGAATTCCCACTGCTTTCAGGATTTTCAGTGCTTTTGTTGCCTTCACCTTCTCTACTAGTATCCTGATTATCTCCAGTCTTTGGAACATCATTGGAATCTGCATAGTCCCAAATTGGTAGAATAAATTCATCTTGATCCTCTTCTTGATCCTTGCTTGGTTCATCATAATAAACAAACTCTTCTGAACCTGCAAAATCATAAGTAGATGTACCTGTAGAGATAGGCACATAATTCATAGTATGGGTTAGAGTATCAAGATCAAAAAGCTTTTCTGGACCAGTTCCTTGTTTATTTACTTTGTTTTCTAGGAACTCAACATGCAGATTTTCTTCAATCTTTTGAGTTCTTAAATTGAATACTCTAAAGGCTTTGCTAACCATAAAATACCCAACAAAATACCCTTCATCAGACTTCTCTTCAAATTTACCCAGATGATCTGTCACACCCCCAAAATCGGGTCCAGCGGAAGCTTACATGTCGTTGGGGTGCAACTCAATTGGTATCACAACACAAGTGCAAAGAACGGTTTTCATCTCAATCATTTAGAATAAAATCGTTTAACAAAAGTATTGAATTTACATTGTTAAAAGTAGTGCGGAATTAGGCCTTTAAAATAGGTAAAACGGTCCCCATATGAATATCAGAGTCTTCTTTGACCATGTCATGCCCTGCCAAAAGCCTCCCGTAGCGTGCCATTGCTTAATACCTGAAAATACATGCTAAAGTGTCAACACGAGGTTGGTGAGTTCATAGAGTTTAGTGAAAAAGAATGTAATGTAAAGCATTTGAATGAAGATTTTCCCAGCAAAGGCATTGTAAATCCACCTAGTTCCAAGCCCCGCCCATACAAGACTTATAACCTGTGTATTTGCAACCCACTGCCAAATATGATATGGTTTATGAAAACAAAAGTAATATTTGAGCCAAGAGTCAAAGATAAATGTAGCAATATCGCTATAAAATGGTAAGTGTGATAATGCAGCCATGACAATGTCGTCATTTGGCAATCCTGACAATGTCACCAGATATGTAGGTGACTACGCACCCAAGCAATGTAGGTATCTCTATACCCATGAAATGTAGGTGGTTACGCACCCATGTAATGTAGGTATCATGCCATACCCGAGCAATGTAGGTATCATGCCATACCCGAGCAATGTAGGTATCTCTATACCCATGAAATGTAGGTGGTTACATGTAAACACATAAAGCATTTGAGTAAACAAAGAAACATTTGAGTAAGGCAATTGGTGTTTAAGTAAGCAAGTAGCATGTTCAAGTAAAACAAGTATTGCATTCATGTAAAAACGAGCATGTATTCTCCCCTAAAACAGTTATGAAACAAGTTAAAATAGGGAGCATGAACTCACCTGGAAGTGAATGAACAAACAACATGAGCAGATAATCAGAATCACAATACGTCAGAAATCTAACAGTTCGGCCTAGAAGATGAGGTTTAACTTAACGATTATGACATGTTAAGAATAGAATAACGAAATCGAGTTTTCAAAGGATAAAACGTTTCAGTTTTCATGGAAGATTCGTTTAAATGTTTGTAAGTAAATTTAGTATTATCATTCGTGTGGTGGTATGAAGTCATAGACTCAGATAAAACGCACGCCAAGCATAAAACATATAATAAAAGTGTATAAGAATCATAAACAGGTAAGAATCAGAGAAGCAGATAAGTAACTGATGAGCCGATGGTTAAGTTTTGGGCATTCACCCGGTGTCCCCCAAATAATGTATGTTTTATAATAAGACATATGTTTTATAATAAAACATATGTTTTAATATGTAGAGCAAGTAGAAAAGGTTTAATGTAACTATCCTTTTCGTTTTGTTATCACATGAATTGTAAAGGTTCAAGGGCTAAACGTGCAACATCGCCAAACATGTGCAAGCTCTTGACCTATAAATAGAAGCTTAAGCCTCATTGTGAAGGTTGGTTAGTCATTAGATAGGATTAGGAGTAGGTGTAAGGTAGGTGTAGTTTAGCTTATTTTCATGTCTTAGTGTAACTTTTATTAATGCAAGCTTATTTCACGTCTTATTTCTAGCTTATTTTAGTTTTTTTTTTACAATCTTTCTTTTAATCTTTTGAGCTTATTTACATGTCCTTAATCTTTACAAAAAGCTTTTATAAAAATCTCCATCACCTTTGCATGTCCTTTTGTACTCGTTTGGTTTAAGATAGTTTAGAGCTTATTTTTGAGTCGTTGCCTTTTTATTAGCTTATTTAATGTCTTAAACTTGCTTTTCATTAAGTTTTCATTTGATTTTATCAACTTTAAGAATTAGTTTCTCGTAAAAAATGATTCAGCTTTGAAAAGTAGGGTTTTGCGAGTTTGGAGCCCTAGAAATAGGGTTTAGCGAGTATGAACTTATGATTCATAGTGAGTATGAGATTTTACCTAAGGTTCTTGCGAGTATGAGATGTAGTGGTAGCGAGTATGGAGTTCCTCTAGGTTGCGAGTATGAGTTATTATTATCCTTAGCGAGTATGAGAGAATGTTAGCGAGTTTCATCTAGGATTGCGAGTATGAGAACATGACTTTAGCGAGTATGGATAGCCAATAATTGCGAGTATGGCAGTTTCCTAATGCTTGCGAGTATGGGACAAACTTTTCTGCGAGTATGGTTTCTAGTTTAGGATATAGCGAGTATGAATATTACTAGGTGTTGCGAGTATGGATGCCTTCTATCTTGCGAGTATGGATGTGTTCTTTTCTAGTTCACTTTTCTTTTCTAGTTTCATTTTTATATCAAGCCGAGCTAGGCTTTTATTTTCCCTCATCGTTTAACGAGTGAGGTTTCATTTTTCTTAAATCTAAACGTTATGCTGTCGAATTTTCTTAAAATCTTTTTAGAGTCGTTTTCTTATTTAAGTCTCGTGTCTTTAGTTTTTAGTTTTAAACTTTTATTACGTTAAATGTTTTACAAGTCTTTTATTTTCTTTATCGCTTTAAGTTTTTAATATGAGTCGTGAGTGGTTTTAAAACGAGTTTGCTTAGTGATTCGAGTTTGTGAGTTTAGTGAGAGTGTTAAACGTTTGTGATAAGTAATTGAAAGATTACTTAGACGTGTGAGTTAATTATTCGAAGACGAAACCTTTGAACGATTATTTCACTCGTCTTGAGTTAATATCTCTTCAAAAGATTAATTAACAA
>LBNU01022767.1:126560-140685 GCA_014162995.1 Artemisia annua
CTTTTCAAAGTTACGTAAAGAGGAGCGTGTGAAGATTATTTATCTTTGAAGGGCGTGAAGTGATTACATTGCGTGGAGGACACGCCAATTACTTTGGAACATCATGTTGGAATCTGCATAGTCCCAAAGTTGGTAGAATTAAATTCATCTTGATCCTCTTTCTTGATCCTTGCTTGGTTCATCATAATCAACAAACTCTTCTAACCTGGCAATCATAAGTTAGGATGTACCTGTAAGAGATAGGCACAGTAATTCATAGTATGGGGTTAGAGTATTCAAGATCAAAAAGCTTTTCTGGACCAGTTCCTTGTTTATTTACTTTGTTTTTCTAGGAACTCACATGCAGATTTTCTCATCTTTTGGAGTTCTTAAATTGAATACTCTAAAGGCTTTTGCTAACCATAAAATACCCAACAAAATACCCTTCATCAGACTTCTCTTCAAATTTACCCAGGATGATCTGTCACACCCCAAAATCGGGTCCAGCGGAAGCTTACATGTCGTTGGGGTGCAACTCAATTGGTATCACAACACAAGGCTGCAAAGAACGGTTTTCATCTCAATCATTTAGAATAAAATCGTTTACAAAAGTATTGAATTTAATTGTTAAAACGTAGTGCGGAATTAGGCCCTTTAAAATAGGGTAAAAACGGTCCCCATATGATATCAGAGTCTTTCTTTGACCATGTCATTGCCCTGGCCAAAAGCCTCTCGTAGCGTGGCGCATTGCCTTAATACCTGAAATATCATGCTAAAGTGTCAACACGACGGTTGGTTGAGTTCATAGAGTTTAGTTGAAAAGAATGTAATTGTAAAGCATTTGAATGGAAGAATTTTCCCAGCAAAGGCATTGTAAATCCACCTAGTTCCAAGCCCGGCCCATACAAGACTTATTAACCTGTGTTATTTGCAACCCACTGCCAAATATGATATGGTTTATGAAACAAAAGTAATATTTGAGCCAAGAGTCAAAGATAAATGTAGCAATATCGCTATAAAATGGTAAGTGTGATAATGCAGCAATGACAATGTCGTCATTTGGCAATCCTGACAATGTCGCTATATATGTAGGTGACTACGCACCCAAGCAATGTAGGTATCTCTATACCCATGAAATGTAGGTGGTTACGCACCCATGTAATGTAGGTATCATGCCATACCCGAGCAATGTAGGTATCATGCCATACCCGAGCAATGTAGGTATCATGCCATACCCGAGCAATGTAGGTATCTCTATACCCATGAAATGTAGGTGGTTACATGTAAACACATAAAGCATTTGAGTAAACAAAGAAACATTTGAGTAAGGCAATTGGTGTTTAAGTAAGAAAGTAGCATGTTCAAGTAAAACAAGTATCGCATTCATGTAAAAACGAGCATGTATTCTCCCCCAAAACAGTTATGAAACAAGTTAAAATAGGGAGCATGAACTCACCTGGAAGTGAATGAACAAACAACATGAGCAGATAATCAGAATCACAATACGTCGGAAATCTAACAGTTCGGCCTAGAAGATGAGGTTTAACTTAACGATTATGACATGTTAAGAATAGAATAACGAAATCGAGTTTTCGAAGGATAAAACGTTTAAGTTTTCATGGAAGATTCGTTTAAATGTTTGTAAGTAAATTTAGTATTATCATTCGTGTGGTGGTATGAAGTCATAGACTCAGATAAAACGCACGCCAAGCATAAAACATATAATAAATGTGTATAAGAATCATAAACAGGTAAGAATCAGAGAAGCAGATAAGTAACTGATGAGCCGATGGTTAAGTTTTGGGCATTCACCCGGTGTCCCCCAAATGATGTATGTTTTATAATAAGACATATGTTTTATAATAAAACATATGTTTTAATATGTAGAGCAAGTAGAAAAGGTTTAATGTAACTATCCTTTTCGTTTTGTTATCGGTTTTTGTATAATAAAAGTTATTGAGATAATATATATTAAGTATGGAAATGCAAGCTTAATATGATTCGTTTTAGTCCGTTATGTCACATGTATAGTTAACCCGATAGTCTTAGTCCATACGACGTGTTAACGTCGATTAAAGTACTAGTTTGGCCTTTATGTTGACTTTCATATTGCTAGTTATAAGTATGTCTTTTAGTCTAATTCCGAATAGTAACGACCCACTAGATCACATTTTCACGTCTCGGATATAAAAGAGATCTTATGGAAACAACGTTTCGGAAAACTTTTTAGTTATGGCCGAGACCTAAAACACAACAGAAAATGACCAAATTGCCCTTACCAGATTCAGTTAACAGTTGACTTTTTATTGAAATGACAGCGGTTTGACTCTCAGTTTTGACCCGTTATAACCCATTTTCACAGTTTCAACTCTAAAGAGATTTTATGTAAAACGTTGATCCGAACAACTTTTGTGTTTCGCCAGAAGGCTGAAACGGCCTCAAAAGTACTCAAAATCGTTGTTTTCTAATCTGTCAGAACCAAATTTTTTACCAAGTGCTGTTTGAATTTTATGAAACTTTCAAATCTTGCTTTTAGTCGTAACTTCTTCGTTATGTGTCTGTTTTCAATGTTCTTTATATCCACGGAAAGGTAATTAAGTATACTAACATATTTTTAAGATTATATGCTGTCAAAAATATATTAAGGCTACTGTTCATGCTGAATAAAATTCCAACAGATTTATATGTTTCAAAATAAGCAAATCCAAGCGCCCCTATGTGCAGAAAAGAAGCAAGCAAAACGTACCCTATATGGGTTTCTCGGTGGTGGGTCAAAGACCAAACCAAATGCACCACTTTGGGGCTGCGGTATGGGTCGAAATAAGCAAAGCCAAACACACCCTATGGTGGTGGGTGAGACTAATAAAACAACAACGACACCCCTTCGGGGCTGCCGTGTGCTAAGCCAAAGAAACACCCTCTTGGGTTCATTTTAAACCGATCGAGTAAACACCAATTAAGCTCATAAACTTATAACCTAAATCAAATAAGCCAACACCCTCGTGGTTGTCTCTTTGAGACGACAGTAAACAAACACCCTCTCGTGGGTCGTTTCTTTTACACCGAGACCCAAACCAAAATCAGACACCCTTTTTAATTATCACCACGCGAATATAATAATCAAAAACATATTTAATCCAGTTTTTTTTACATCCACGAAAGATTAATAAATCGATTAATACTCGGTTTGATTAAATAAGCTAACAAAGATAGATTTAGTTTAGACATACCAAGGAGGAGATGAGGAGGTAAAGAAATGATGATGATATTGATGGTGCGGCTGTGGTGTCTAACTCGAATCAAACGAGACCTAACTCCAACACACCCTTGTCTCCTCTTTGTGGTGTCGGTGTGGAGCAGCTGTGTGGTGGCGGTGGTTATCTCGAACCAAAATAAACCCAAAACCAAACCATCCTTTTGCAGATTTTTGTAAACCCGAGACCAAACAAGCACCCACTCCTTTGTGGCATTGATGTTGGTGATGGCGCTGGCGATTTGGGAGGTGGCCTGTGATGGCGAGGTGATGGTGGTTGCTGTGCTGACAGACAGAGAAGAGGAGATGGTATTTCTTTTTCTTGTTTTGATACAAATGAGAAGAAGTAGATATAAACCTGGTGGGTGTGTCGATATAAACAAGAAAAGGGTGGTGTATTTATTTATTTATTTTAGTGTATACCCGGTATCGCGGGTATGCTTGGTCCGTAAAAATACAAAAGAAACCCGAAAATTTGCGTTTATAGAAAACGTTTTTATAAAATAATAAATAACTTATTTTAATATGTTTATTAAATTAATTTATGATAATTAAATATAAAATTAATTATTATCGTGTCGGTACGCGCTGTGTGCAGTTTTTCACGTTTTGCGAGATAATTTATCGTTTTCAAATCAAAAGAGTTCGGAAAAGTTCAAAATAAAATATAGTAATAATAAATATAATTTATTATTAAAATGAGTCCGAAAAATTACGAGTGTGTGATACGACATACGTGGTTAAACTCTCTCGGTAAACGTAATTTACTTAAAATAGGATAGTAAGTAAAATGTAAATAGTAAAATAATGACTTGAAATTTTCTCAGGGAGTGAATAGTATTACGTGAAGTTTGGAAAATGACCTGAAATTGTGATTTGTGACATTCGCCCACCCAAAAAGGAATTTAGTCCCTGAATTCAGCTAGTGTTGGTCTCTGGAGTGGACTCGGTGAAAAGATGTGGGTGTCCTAATGTGGCTTGCCATAGAATGAAAGCTTGAGGTTGAGTTATGACTAGTTGACGTGCTTTTAGACGGCGATTCACGAGGTGATGAAAGGTGTGAAGGTTCTTGCAACGATTTTATACACACACATGAATTTTTAAAACCTTTAGAAATCGAGTAGAAATTCAATCCAGACAAAATTTTATTATAACTATTCTCAGTATTTGAGCCGGATATAGGTGGTCAGCCTATATGCCACTATCCCTGGTCGAATATAGATGACCAGTCTATATTCCACCGAGGTTCCATGAATTTTGAAATACTCAGCTCAGTTATACTAATACTATGTCCTTCACATATGGGAAGATGTCCTGAAAGACTAAGGCAGGTGACCAAAACTCGAGATCGAATGATGAAATTACGTAAGGAGAAAGCGTAACACGGGGACATATACGATACGTGAGCATGCTTATATGGAAGACAATTATAGGAATCAACTAGAATAAGTGATTATAATATATCTAATAATGAGATACAATCTCATCACGTATGTCAGCAACAAACCATAAAGGAGGCATCAGCTTGGCAGGCAGGCACGTGGCGGTCATAGGGTTAAGTTTTCGTGAAAATAACTATAGTCTAGGTTTTAAAAACACCCAGTTCTCTATAGCCAAGGCTCTGATACCAATCTGTCACACCCCTAAAATCGGGTCCAGCGGAAGCTTACATGTCGTTGGGGTGCAACTCAATTGGTATCATAACACAAGTGCAAAGAACGGTTTTCATCTCAATCATTTAGAATAAAATCGTTTAACAAAAGTATTGAATTTACATTGTTAAAAGTAGTGCGGAATTAGGCCTTTAAAATAGGTAAAACGGTCCCCATATGAATATCAGAGTCTTCTTTGACCATGTCATGCCCTGAAAAAAGCCTCCAGTAGCGTGCCATTGCTTAATACCTGAAAATACATGCTAAAGTGTCAACACGAGGTTGGTGAGTTCATATAGTTTAGTGAAAAAGAATGTAATGTAAAGCATTTGAATGAAGATTTTCCCAACAAAGGCATTGTAAATCCACCCAGTTCCAAGCTCCGCCCATACAAGACTTATAACCTGTGTATTTGCAACCCACTGCCAAATATGATATGGTTTATGAAAACAAAAGTAATATTTGAGCCTAGAGTCAAAGATAAATGTAGCAATATCGCTATAAAATGGTAAGTGTGATAATGCAGCCATGACAAAGTCGTCATCTGGCAATCCTGACAATGTCGCCAGATATGTAGGTGACTACGCACCCAAGCAATGTAGGTATCTCTATACCCATGAAATATAGGTGGTTACGCACCCATGTAATGTAGGTATCATGCCATACCCGAGCAATGTAGTTATCTCTATACCCATGAAATGTAGGTGGTTACATGTAAACACATAAAGCATTTGAGTAAACAAAGAAACATTTGAGTAAGGCAATTGGTGTTTAAGTAAGCAAGTAGCATGTTCAAGTAAAACAAGTATTGCATTCATGTAAAAACGAGCATGTATTCTCCCCCAAAACAGTTATGAAACAAGTTAAAATAGGGGGCATGAACTCACCTGGAAGTGAATGAGCAAACAACATGAGCAGATAATCAGAATCACAATACGTCGGAAATCTAATAGTTCGGCCTAGAAGATGAGGTTTAACTTAACGATTATGACATGTTAAGAATAGAATAACGAAATCGAGTTTTCGAAAGATAAACCATTTCAGTTTTTGTGGAAGATTCGTTTAAATGTTTGTAAACAAATTTAGTATTATCATTCGTGTGGTGGTATGAGTCATAGACTCAGATAAAACGCACGCCAAGCATAAAACATATAATAAAAGTGTATAAAAAACATAAACAGGTAAGAATCAGAGAAGCAGATAAGTAAGTGATGAGCCGATGGTTAAGTTTTGGGCATTCACCCGGTGTCCCCCAAATAATGTATGTTTTATAATAAGACATATGTTTTATAATAAAAAATATGTTTTAATATGTAGAGCAAGTAGAAAAGGTTTAATGTAACTATCCTTTTCGTTTTGTTATCGGTTTTTGTATAATAAAAGTTATTGAGATAATATATATTAAGTATGGAAATGCAAGCTTAAGATGATTTGTTTTAGTCCGTTATGTCACATGTATAGTTAACCCGATAGTCTTAGTCCATACGACGTGTTAACGTCGATTAAAGTACTAGTTTGGCCTTTATGTTGACTTTCATATTGCTAGTTATAAGTATGTCTTTTAGTCTAATTCCGAATAGTAACGACCCACTAGATCACATTTTCACGTCTCGGATATAAAAGAGATCTTATGGAAACAACGTTTCGGAAAACTTTTTAGTTAACAGTTGACTTTTTATTGAAATGACAGCAGTTTGACTCTCAGTTTTGACCCGTTATAACCCATTTTCACAGTTTCAACTCTAAAGAGATTTTATGTAAAACGTTGATCCGAACAACTTTTGTGTTTCGCCAGAAGGCTGAAACGGCCTCGAAAGTACTCAAAATCGTCGTTTTCTAATCTGTCAGAACCAAATTTTTTACTAAGTGCTGTTTGAATTTTATGAAACTTTCAAAAATATATTAAGGCTACTGTTCATGCTGAATAAAATTCCAACAGATTTATATGTTTCAAAATAAGCAAATCCAAGCGTCCCTATGTGCAGAAAATAAGCAAACAAAATGTACCCTATATGGGTTTCTCGGTGGTGGGTCAAAGACCAAACCAAATGCACCACTTTGGGGCTGCGGTATGGGTCGAAATAAGCAAAACCAAACACACCCTATGGTGGTGGGTGAGACTAATAAAACAACAACGACACCCCTTCGGGGCTGCCGTGTGCTAAGCCAAAAAAACACCCTCTTGGGTTCATTTTAAACTGATCGAGTAAACACCAATTAAGCTCATAAACTTATAACATAAATCAAATAAGCCAACACCCTCGTGGTTGTCTCTTTGAGACGACAGTAAACAAATACCCTCTCGTGGGTCGTTTCTTTTACAACGAGACCCAAACCAAAATCAGACACCCTTTTTAATTATCGCCACACGAATATAATAATCAAAAACATATTTAATCCAGTTTTTTTACATCCACGAAAGATTAATAAATCGATTAATATTCGGTTTGATTAAATAAGTTAACAAAGATAGATTTAGTTTAGACATACTAAGGAGGAGATGAGGAGGTAAAGAGATGATGATGATATTGATGGTGCGGCTGTGGTGTCTAACTCGAACCAAACAAGACCTAACTCCAACACACCCTTGTCTCCTCTTTGTGGTGTCGGTGTGGAGCAGCTAGGTGGTGGCGGTGGTTATCTCGAACCAAAATAAACCCAAAACCAAACCATCCTTTTGCAGATTTTTGTAAACCCGAGACCAAACAAGCACCCACTCCTTTGTGGCATTGATGTTGGTGATGGTGCTGGCGATTTGGGAGGTGGCCAGTGATGGCGAGGTGATGGTGGTTGCTGTGTTGACAGACAGAGAAGAGGAGATGGTATTTCTTTTTCTTGTTTTGATACAAATGAGAAGAAGTAAATATAAACCTGGTGGGTGTGTCGATATAAACAAGAAAAGGGTGGTGTATTTATTTATTTATTTTAGTGTATACCCGGTATCGCGGGTATGCTTGGTCCGTAAAAATACAAAAGAAACCCGAAAATTTACGTTTATAGAAAAAGTTTTTATAAAATAATAAATAACTTATTTTAATATGTTTATTAAAATAATTTATGATAATTAAATATAAAATTAATTATTATCGTGTCGGTACGCGCTGTGTGCAGTTTCACGTTTTGCGAGATAATTTATCGTTTTCAAATCAAAAGAGTTCGGAAAAGTTCAAAAATAAAATATAGTAATAATAAATATAATTTATTATTAAAATGAGTCTGAAAAATTACGAGTGTGTGATACGACATACGTGGTTAAACTCTCTCGGTAAACGTTATTTACTTAAAATATGATAGTAAGTAAAATGTAAATAGTAAAATAATGACTTGAAATTTTCTCAGGGAGTGAATAGTGTTATGTGAAGTTTGGAAAATGACCTGAAATTGTGATTTGTGACATGATCAATGGTATTGAGAATAGTAACATGACATCCAAATGGTCTCATGAAGTCTAGGATAGGAGGTCTACCTCTAAATAACTCATAAGGTGTCTTGTTCTTTGTTTTCGCTACTAAAACCCTGTTTTGCACATAACAAGCAGTGTTAACTTCTTCAGCCCAGAATGTGATTGGCAATTTTGAATCTGCCAACATGGTTCTAGCAGCCTCTATTAGTGTCCTATTTCTCCTCTCAGCAACACCATTTTGTTGAGGAGTTCTAGCTAAACTAAATTCTCTTTTAATACCCTTATCTCTGCAAAAATCATCCATAACTCTATTCTTAAACTCTGTCCCATTGTCACACCTAATGACTTTAACTTTCATATCATTTTGGTTTTCTACTTCTGTTATAAAGACCTTAAGGATGCTAGTAGTTTCATCCTTAGTTCTAAGAAAGAAAACCCATGTGAACCTACTAAAATCATCAGTCACACCAAGACAATATTTCTTGAGATTTATGCTGCTCACAGATGTAGGACCAAACAAGTCCATATGTAACATTTGAAGTGGGTGAGCAATAGAGTTAACCAACTTAGACCTGCAAGAAGCTCTGTGTTGTTTCCCTTTAAGACAAGCAACACAGGTTTGATAATTTTCAAATCTTTTCTGAGGCAAGCCTCTTACTTAACCATCTTTAACAATCTTATTAATGGTTTTAAAGTTAATATGACCAAGTCTTCTATGCCATAGCATGGATTCATCCACTGTGGCCTTTGCAAGCAAGCTAGCATAATCATTTTTAGCAACAATGTTATTCATATCAAAGCTATATAAGTTGCCTTTTCTAGGAATTTTAAGAAGGATCTGACTTTCATCAGGCATCTTGAAATCTTTAGAGAGGACAAAACACATATCCTCAGTAAAAAGAACATTGCTTTGCTTGTCACACATCTGTGACACACTAAAAAGATTATACTTAAGCTCTTTTACATAGTACACAGGTTCAAAGTCCAAGTTACCAGTTTTAATAACACCTTTACCAGTAACTTTACCATTAACTCCTCCTCCAAAGCTGACATTTTGTTCATCAAAAGACTCAAAGTTTGATAAATAAGACAAGTTGCCAGTCATGTGCCTTGAACATCCACTGTCTGAAATTCCTTGATCTGATCCTTTTGCCCTTGGATGTTTCTGCACATAGAATAAAGAAGTTAGTTTCTTTTGGAGACCCAAGCCATGATTGAATTGGATCTGCCTCGTGTATCAATATAGTTAAATCTATCAAAGGTCATTGATACACCATTGGGATTGGTTGATGAGTTAATTCCTTTAGGTTTCCATTCCCAACGTGCTGAGGCCTTCACAGCATTTCCCATGTTTCCCTTGTTCTTGTTTACAACACTGACAGTGGGAATTTTTGAATGAGCAGTGATACTGCTGGTTTAGTTTTTGGTACCCACTGTTGGTTATGTTGAACCTTTTTGTTGTAAAAAGTCCTTTTTCCTGTTTGTGCAGATTTAACAAAAGTAGTTTTAGGATTTGCACTTGAAACAGGTGACTTAGGAAGAGCAGTGTTAACATTTTTAGCAGTGGCAAAAGTTTTAAGCCCACTTTTCAAAAGAACTGCTCTTGGGATCATGTTGCTGTGTGAATTAGGGTGTGATTTGTTTTGAAACTTGTTTGTGTTCACCCTATTTTTCCCATAAACTTACCTTCTCCCAACATGATAACCACACTTAGCATGTAAATGATCAAAACTACCACAAATATAACATGCCTTGTTGTTCATCACAAAATCACTACCTAGTTGTTGAGATTTTACATGATTCCAACTCCTCTGGTTACCCCTAGGAGTTGATGACTTGTTTCTATACATCTCAGCACACTTTACAGTTTGTCTAGGTTTATTAACTTGTTTCCTAGGCTCTTCTGTAACAGTATTAACAACTTGTGGGATAGGAGTCTCTACACACTTTTTAACATTTTCATCTACAACAGATGAGTCACTAGCACTTTCAAAAACATCTATTTCATGCTTAACCTCTTCTTCACTTTTAACAAATTTGGGAGGGCCATATTCAAGACTAGGTTCTTGAAACTCTTCTAGGCCTGTGTGTGCTAAGTCTATACCTGGAGGTGCTGGAACACCTCTTAGTGGTGGAGGAACAGAATTGTATCCTAAACCAGACTTAGATTTACTAGTTATTTGTGCATCCCAAATTTTATCAATTGACTTTGATTGATAATATAAGGTGTCAACAGATAAATTGACATTCTCATTCATCTTTTTAAGTCTTTCAAGCTCCTCTTTCAATGCCTCATTCACTGCTATCTTATGATCTAACTCTCTTTTAAGAACAACCATGTCATCATTATATTTTGATTCATTATCTCTATAATGCTCTAGTTGTTTTTCAAACACAGATATGCCTCTCCTAAGATTTGACACATTATAATTAGCAGCAAACAACTCTGTTCTTTGATTTTCACATAATTCATTAAGCCTTTCACATTCTCTAGAAGCCCTACATGTTTTAGAACAACTTTCAAAGTTTTGTACCTCAGAGTCAGAGAAGGCCATGAGAGCATGTTCTGTAGCATATAACCAGCTTCTNGATTTGACACATTATAATTAGCAGCAAACAACTCTGTTCTTTGATTTTCACATAATTCATTAAGCCTTTCACATTCTCTAGAAGCCCTACATGTTTTAGAACAACTTTCAAAGTTTTGTACCTCAGAGTCAGAGAAGGCCATGAGAGCATGTTCTGTAGCATATAACCAGCTTCTGAAGGTTTCTCTTCTTCAAAATCAGTCATGAAACTCCAATCATAGCTCACACCATCAATTGCCAACATTACCTTTGGTTCCTCCACAATTGGCTCTTTCTTCTGCTTGTACCAAGTGGATCTGTTGTCCTGCTTCCTTGGTCTTCTGCATTTCCTAGCAAAATGCCCCAACTTGTGACAGTTGAAACACTCTACTTTCTTCTTATCAAATCCTGCCATTTCACTTCCATTGAAGTGGATTGGTTTGCCAGTTTTCTTGTAAAACTTCCTAGCCCTCATGCTAAGAAGAGCTATCTGCCACTTTAAGTCCATCTCCTCCAAGTCATCACCATCAATTTGCTCTATGTCTGCATGAGTTAATATAGAGCCATTTACTTGAGTGGAGATGAAGGCATAAAATGTAGGATCTCCTATACCAGCAACCTTCTTCTTTGAACATGCAGTGGTAACAAGAGCATTACCAGTGGAAACTGTTGAACCAGCAGTGGCAAAATCATCATCACTGTCATCTTCAGAGTCATCATTGTCAACAGAGGTTGACATCAATGCCAAGCTGCTAGAGCTTGAACCAAGCTTTCCTGCTTTCTTCAATCTTTGCTCAATCAGCTTGAAGTTATTGTAAAGATCATTGAGCTTCATTGTTTCAATCTCAGGTTTGTTCTCCCAGACTGTAACATTGGTATGAAACTCAGTAGGCAAACTTCTTAGGAACTTCAAGTTGAGGTCATCCTGTTCTACCTCAATTCCAAACACAGTCAATTGAGTGACAATTTTCTGTAGTTTGGTAAAGATGCTGTCAAGAGATTCATTGCTTAAAGCAGAGAAGTTTTCATAACTTTGCTTCAACAATGTCTTTTGTGTCTTCTTAGTAGCATCATTACCACCAAACACTGAGCAGATCTCTTCCAATAGTTCTTTTGCTGTTTTGATCTTGCTAAAAGCAATTATTTGATCTTTAGGAAGAGTCATTAGAAACAAACTTCTGGCCTTCATATCATTCTTCTTCTGAGTTCTTTCATCTGTTGTAGTAGGCACATAAACTGTTACAACTTCTTTGTCACCAACCTTCTCAGTCTTTTTCTCAGGCTTGAAGGAATCACCAGTTAAGATGACTTCCCACAAAGCATAATCTTGGATGAGAAAGTATTGCTCTATCATAATCCTCCACATCTAAAACTCATTCAGTTTAATTTTAGGAAGTCTTGGAGCAGAAGTGTTGTACTGACTGTTTTCCATCTCCATGGTCTTGAGTGAATGGGTTAAGCTTTTTCCTGGATCTTCTAAATCAAAGTATCAGAACCTAGCTCTAATACCACTTGATGGATCTAAACACACACCTTGTGTTAGAGATACTTTGAGTAATATTATTAAGCACGCGGAATTTACTTAGTAATACTTAGAAGATGGGTTGTATGATGTAATGCAAGTGAGAACAGTTGTATGTAAGTTTAACACAAAGCTTTAATATTATTATGAATAATACGAGTGATCTTAGATATCACTAGGGTTACACCTTGAAGCTCTCTTGGGTTATACGTACCTTTGACAATGACCTAGGACCTCCTTTTATAGCACAAGGAGTCCTTTACAAGATAAGTATTAAGCTATCTAAATAGAATATACACAATATGTTTTCTATACTTATCTACACGAATACATAAGTTATCTAATAGCAGTGGTAATATATGTACTAGCAGTGGTAATGTGTTTCCACTGCTAGTGCATTCTTCAGCAGTGTCTTCCACAATACTATCAGTGGTAACTTTATTCCCAACATTTGTGTTATGGTAGAATCCTTCTTTAGATGTTGCTTAGCATTAGATCGTTGTCTTTTCTAACTTTGACTTTAACAATGCATCGATCTTTCATGAGAGCTGTCTTAGTTGTTGAGATGAAAGTATGAGCATGTGGACTTTGGTGTTCAAGATGGTAGTTGTACATGCATTGAAACAGTTAGCAATAATACATCCGGTACTAACAGGTTCGGAGTTAGAATTTGTCGACAGCATAGTGTGAAGACTCCTTCTAATCCTTACCAAGGCCGTTCCTAATCGGATACCCCCTAGAGGGCTTACACAGACATACATAAGTACACCCACGATTAGGTGAGTCACTGGAGATCACCCCACGACTGTAGACCATTTGGAACCATCGTAAACACTAAGCATAATCCACAAGGAATCACAGAAGTGACCTGCTGTTAGGGCTGTTTGATGTTGACCCTGGCAGGATTTCCATTCAATTATTCGAGAAATACCTAAGTAAATCCCACATAAACGTTCAAGGCAGATTGCTAAGATCTGCGTAGGACTCGATAATTTACACTTAGTGTCCAATGATGTAAGACACTTAGTGTAGAAGTATTAAGTGTTCCTAAGAGATCTTTTATGTTATCTCGTGGCTCTAAACTCGATAAGTGCACATTTGGTTTCTTATGCGGAGGCATGGAGCAGAGGGCCTCCTGTTTCAATATCAACCATCTCTAATAGACGATTGATAGATTACACTGGTTCCCCGTGAGAATGACCTTTTGAGAGATGCCTGAGTGGCTAAGAAGGTTTAGTGCATTGCGTCACTGGGTCCATGACGTCTTTTATCTTTAATATCGGTGTCGCCTTAGCAACTACCAGTAGCATATGAATTGAACCCGGTGTCTGCCCTAAGGTTTAATATATGGAGGGCTATTTCTTTTCACCCTTTTCTTTAATTTCTTTTTAATTCTTCAACCCCTTCTTTCTCCTTTCATTCCTTTATCCTTTTTTTCATATCATACCTAAGGACTTCTAATTTCTAACTATTGGTGATGTCCTTGGGTAGATCCTCCGGTTCTGGCGGATCATAGGACGGTTATTCTTATCCTTAGTCACCTTGTAACTCCATGACTATCCTATTGATGCCTTTGAACCAAATCTTTGAAAATCTCTCAAAGTGTTTATGATTGTAAAACCTTTTGTTAACACTTTGAGGTTTTAGATTTCTTATGAAAGACTCCCCCTCCACGTATGCTCATGCATGTTTTCAGAAATTTGCATATGCGGGAAGAGTTGGCACTTTTGAATTGATCCACTCTTAATA